>FXXK01001799.1:15310-73467 GCA_900184695.1 Betula pendula | reverse complement strand
AAATTCGACACCCAAACAACAGCCATTGGTCTTCTCCTTGGATCCCCTCCCTTCCAAAATGCAAACCAAACCTTAACCCCTATCTCCATAACCTCCCAGATCACATTATTCTGAACTTGTCAACCCCTCATCCACTTAGTCCAAATTATCTCTCCTGACCCATTGGATCTGGGCCTCCTCTCTTTAGGACAGTTTTTTTTTTTTAATCAAATCTACCCTGATTCCTATTATCCAATACAACCCAAAAAAACCTTCTCTCTTGGACCAGCTGATTGAATCTGCTTATGAAGCTTAAAAATCCGCACAGATTGAAACATCTTAATTTAGCAAATTGTTTGGAATATTCTTCCTGGTAGAAGCTAATATGATCAGCAGATTCATCCCTTTCTAGGGATGTGAAGAAGATATGGAACTATCCTATATGTGAAAGACCTCCTGAAACAAACCCAACATTTGCTATGGATTGTCCTTTTGCTATAGAATAATTTGGAGAAGCTGAAATTGGCCATCCATGGATAAATCTCTTTCAGTAGCCAGCCATTGAAGCATGGATCAGGTCATTTTATGGCCAAATCAAAGCTGACTATATCTAGAAAGGAGACCATCTGACCATGGTATTCCCAACTCCTGGTTGTTGTTACAATCCTTTCGTGAAGTAACAAGGAAATTAATGATAAAAAAAAAAAAAAAAACTTATCTTCTTGAATGGTTGCCGCTTTGCCACTTACTCCGCTAAACTTGAAAAAAATTCAATTTAGTATTAACTCTTTAATTTCACCCATCTATTAAATTTTTCGTTAAATTTGTCAAATTTTGGAATTTGTCAAAATTCCTAAATTTCATAGATTTAGGCTTGTGTATTTTTACAAATTTGTTAAATTCCGACCAACGCTAATCCTTGGCAATTTTTTTTCCTAAATAAAGGATGGGAATTTTGAAAATACACCCACCATTAAGATTAACGAAAATCCTAACGCATGAATGAAATTGAAAAATTAAAAGACTGATACAACTAAATGAGAGTTTTTGAAATTTAAGAATACTTACAAATGATGAGAAAGTTCGGAGTTAAAGTGAAGTTCTTAAAAAAAAAAAAAAAAGAAAAAAAAAGGGGGCACAGGGGAGGAGGGCGGGGAAATTGAAGACGTTATGTTTGCCACCCTATTGATGATATTTTTGTCAAGTAGCATCTGTCCCAGCATTGGTGAAACTATGGTGACTCTACAATTAGTTTTGGACACTTTCTACGTGGGGGCAAACCAATACAAGTAGGCAATGGCCTTAATTATCAATATCTCAACCAACTCATTTCTTTCTTTGTTCTTCTTCAACCAGGAAATGCCAATTTCGTGAACAGACAATAGTGCAAGGCTAGGCTCAAACAGAGAGACCAAAAAAGAAGAAAGAAAGTGTCGTATACGCCGTGTATGTCCTGCAAGCCAAGCCAAAGATATGGTTGAAGAATTGGTTAAATGAATTATTTATTTTTTTTTTTTTAGAATGCCTTAAGTGAATACAAGAGCAAAAGTTGAAGCTGGATACCTCCTAAAAAAAAAAAAAAAAAAACCAAAAAAAACTTCATGCTGGCAAACGCGTGGGAACCAAAAACAAAACAAAATGTGCTCATGCCGTATGTTGACAAAAAAAGAAAGAAATAAAGAAAGAAAGAAGAAGATGCAGTACAGCAGGTGTGTGAAGAGCTTTAACAAAGGAGACATTATATTACAGGGGGCTGACAAAGAGAACGTACAACAAGTTTTGTTGTGTTCTTTGAGCCGTGAATCAAAGCCAGCGCTGCGTGGCCAAGGAATTAGGTGATTAATTTCTCTTAAAAGGGCAGACGGTGCGATTAACAAACGGGAGTCTCATTTCGGGGGTTCTCTTTGGAGGGGATTTTTTTTCGGCTACGTACTGATTAGTTTGTCTTCTTTAATTTCTTTTTTTCTTTGGAAAAACTTTACTTCCTATTTCTGATTTTTTATCACTTTACGATTATACTTTTAACTTTAAAAAATGTCAATTTAAGATTACTATTTTAAGAAGTTTGCAATGTTAACGTACCCTCCCGTCCAAATCAACGTTAAATGTCAAGAATATTATGACCTACGTCTTTTTTTTTTTTTTCTCTTTTCTTTGTCTTTGTTTTTATTTTTAATATTAATCAAGGTATTTTGTAATTTTATAACATCTTAAGGTATTTCAGAAATTTCACTCATCAATTTGGACAGAAGGGATTGACAATGCAAACTTATGAAATATGTAACTTTAAAATTGACATTTTAAAGTTAAAGGTGTGTGACTGTAAAAGTGATGAGATATCAAAAATAGCAAGTGAAGTTTTCCTTTTTTCTTATTGCAAAGTTTCAATGTTTAGGCTTTAATTATTACTTTGTTCTCATTAAGGTTTGAGTGGGCTAACTCTTCTAAGCTCTAGTTAGGGCTTAGATGTGAACCTAACATTTTTATTATTTGTCTCTAAGACTATTTTGGATACTCTTCATAGATTACATGATAGAATGTTGAGCAATGATTTTAATTTGAGAAAAATTCATGTTGAACAAGTTTTGATTCATTATGATTTTTTTTTTTTTTGATTTTTTTTTTTTTTTTTTTTTTTTAATAAACGATAAGGGAAACCGGGGAAAGGGATCAAGGCGGGTCATGCCCACTCTTAATTCTTACAGCAGAGAGAAAGGGGAGGGAGGTGGGAATGCTACCATAACAATTATGGGAAGCGGCCCATTTGGCAACTAAATGTGCCCGGAGATTAGCTCTCCTAGAAACCTTGGTCGCAGACCAAGAAAAAAAAGAACATAAAATAGAAAGAACATAAAAAAGAATTCCCCTAGAAGACCAATCAGAACAGAAGTCAGGATGATTCAACGCCATAATTGTAACTAGAGAGTCTCCTTCCAAGACGATCTTGGATAAAGGGAAAAGATCAGCCGTTGTTTCAACTGCTAATAAGGCTGCCTTGGCTTCACCAGCATTAATGTCTAGCAAAGGAATTTTTCTGGCGACAGCATAGAGAAGACAACCATTATGATCGGTAATAACAGCAGCAGCAACCATAAAATTAGGCCGAACAGCAACATCAAAATTGACCTTAAGAAAGCCAAGAGAAGGGAGAGACCAAGAGATTAATGAATCTTTATCAGACCAAGCTTGCCTATGGATTTGTGTAGTCTTCTGAATCTGTATTAGGATACTAGGAAAATGAATGGTGGCATTGTTATGTACCCGATTATTCCTAGCACACCAAATAGCATCAATGATTATCATCAGTGATAATTGGAAATCTCCAGTTTCTGCTATAGGAATTCCAAGTTCAGAATTTGGATGCAGGAAAGCATGTATCCAATCAGCTATAGGTAAATCTGCAAACCCCGAGAAATCCATTGGCCAACTTGAAGATCTCCAAATGGCTTTGGCCAAAATACAATAAAAAAGTATATGTTGAATAGACTCCGAAGGACCATTACAGACAGGGCAAACTTTATCTTCANAGAGAGGCCGAAGATTTGAACTTAAAAATATTCATCCTGGTGGGTAATAAATTCCAAGCAATTCTCCATAAAAGATGTTTAAGTCGATGTTGGAGTTTGAGGTTCCAAAGTCTCAACCAATCTTCTGAAGACAAAGGACCACCAGAATTAGCTTGTAAGTTTGATGCAATATCATAAGCCGAGTTTACTGAAAACAAACCAGATGAGTTGGGAGCCCAAAACCAATTAGTAGAAGGGGATAACCTTGGAATGTGGATTTTTAGAATATGCTCCACTGAAATAGGATCAAAATTCTGGTTGAGCTTGGTGAGATTCCATTGCCTAGAGGATGCATCAAACAGGTCAGAAATACCTTCTGAGTGGCTAATAATAGAGTTAGCAATAGGAATGGGCTTAAAAGTTGGCAAGGAAGGTATCCAGGGAGTATCCCAAACATTAAAATTAGAAGTAGCAGAGATAGTTCTACAAGCTCCTGCTTTAATGATATCCAGATTGTTCAAAATTCCTTTCCAAATCCAAGACGCAGTTGGATTAGAAGAAACCTCCAATAAATCAGCTTGCCGAAGATATTTTGAGGACGAAGCCCTTACCCAAAGAAGATTATGCTTGTTGAGGATTTTCCAACCTAATTTCGCAAGAAGGGCAGAATTATGATTACCCATAAAACCTACGATACCAAGACTCCCAAAGCTTTTTTTTTTATTTTTTTTTTTTTTTTTTTTTGGTACAAATTTTATTCCAAGCTAAAAGGAGAGATTATGAATTTAGAGGAGTTAAAACCCCACCAAAATTTCCGAGAAGCCGAATCCAGATCTTTGCATAAACTTTGAGGAAACTTAAACAAAGACATAGAATAAGTAGGATGAGAATTGGCCACTGTCTTAATCAGGATAGTTTTCCCGGCTTGAGAAAGAAGTTTAGATTTCCAACCTGATACACTGCCTGAGAATCTTCTGTTTAATATCTTCAAAAGCCAGAAGCTTTATTTCTGTGAAAGAATAAGGGCAATCCCAAATACTTGGCCAAAGGAGGAATTTGCTCAGATTCAAATATCCTTGATCGCCAGAAATAATATGGGAGTTTGGTATTCTTACTGAAAGTAATAGAGACTTAGTAAAGTTGACTATCTGACCAGACCAACCTTCATATTTCTTGAGACATTTAAGAAAGTATCAGCTTCACTTTCTTAGCTTTGGAGAAGAAAAAGAAATCATCTGCGTATGCCAAATGATAACAGAAGGACTGTTTCGGCACAAATTTTAATCCCATGTAATTTCCTTTATGTTCTTCAGATAAAATCAATCTTGAAAAGCTTCTGCACCAAGAATAAAAGGAAAGGGGAAAGAGGATCACTTTGAGCTCTTAATCTTCTAGAAAGAGAGTAATTAGCCATATGGGGAGCCATCCAACATCACAGAGAATTTTACTGAAGATAAGCATTGATTAATGAGATGGATTCATAAATCATTAAAGCCAAGAAGACTGAAAATATGTAAGAGAAATGACCATTCCATCTGATCAAAAGCTTTAGCCATATCTAGTTTCACTGCCATCCAACCACCATTTCCTCTTTTTTTCTTTAGAGAGTGAAAAATTTCATGGGCCATAATGGCGTTATCATGAATAGATCTCCCTTTTAAAAAAGCAGATTGATTAGGGGAGATTATATTATCCAGGAAAGGCTTCAAACGATTGGCTAAAATCTTGGAAATAATCTTATAATTAAAATTCGCAAGACTAATAGGCCGAAATTGATTCGCACGAGATGGGTTATCCGTCTTAGGAATAAGGACCAAATTAGTATGATTAATCTCTTGAAGCATATAACCACCTCGAAAAAAATCCTGAACGAATAGAATCACATCAGATCTCACAATTTGCCAATAAGTTGTATAGAATAAACCAGTCATACCATCTGGACCCGGTGCTTTGGTACGGCCTAAATGAGATACCGCATGATAAATTTCCAATTCCTCAGGGATAGCACATAATAGAGTATTATCATCAGTCGAAATACAAGAAGGGAAAAGACTATCCAGATCCATATCAAAAGTAGGGTTAGAAGTAGTAAAGCATTCAGCAAAATAAGAACAGAAATAATCACCAATATCTGATCTATTCTTTAGCCAAGCACCATCATTGTTTTTGATCAAAGATACAGAATTAAATCTTCTACGATTGACAGTAGAAGCATGGAAAAATTTGGTATTTAATTCCTTACAAGTGAGCCAAAGTTCACGTGATTTTTGCTGCCACAGGGTTTCTTCACGTAGAAGCTGCTCCTGGAGTCTAGACTGAAGAGACACTTCCAGATTAATATTCTCTAGAGAAGGAGAAGATTGTTGAAGTAAATCAATGTCTGCACCGAGTTGCTTGATAGAGCACTGAATATTCCCAAAATGTGTTTGATTCTAAGATCGGAGAGCACCTTTCGTTGCAGCCCATTTCTTGGTAAGAATAAAGGCATTTGAACCAGCAATGATGGGAAACCAAGCAGTAGCAATAATCTGGAAGCATGAAGGATCACGAACCCAGAATGCTTCAAACTTAAAAGGCTTTGGGAGCTGGCTTGCTATTCCATTAGAAGAAATCAGAATAGGATTATGGTCTGAATTAATAGCAGGTAGATGGCAGACTTTTGCTTCAGGAAAGATATGAATCCATTCTTGGTTAGCAAAACTGCGATCCAAACGTTCTTTAATATTAGCAAGCCCCTGCCTTTTGTTAGACCAAGTGTAAGGATTTCCAACAAATCCTAAATCAACCAAACCATTGGCATGAACAAAATTATAAAATGGATCAGATGTGGTAATTACAAAATCACGGCCACCAACTTTGTCTGCTTGAGAGAGTATGGCATTTAAATCCCCCATGATCATCCACGGCCCAGCAAAAGAATTTCCAATCTGAGCAATGCTATCCCAAAAACCCAGTTTTTCAGACCAAGAAGTAGGGCCATGAAGACAAGACAAAAGCCATGGCTGATTAGTAGGAGCCGTATGTACTATACATGAAATATGATATCTGCTAACAGAAAGAGGATCAACGTCAATGTTGGTGTTCCAGGCAACCACCAGACCACCTTTTGCTCCATCTGAAGGAAGCTGACTCAAAAACGGGTAGCCCAACCGAAGAAGCTTCCTCTGTAATGGAGATGCAGATAGCTTTGTTTCACACAAAAAGATCAAATCAGGTTTGTGAGTCCTGATAAGAGATCGTAAAGCCCTCCCTGCCGCACCATGACCTAAGCCACGGCAGTTCCAGGCGAGCAGCTTCATGGAAGAACAGGGGGCATGGGAAGGCCCGCCACCTCAGCCAAAACAGGAGCAGCACTGGAAGATGATTCCTTAGAAGATGGAGTCATAACCGTAGCAGCATCAGTAGAGCTTGGGATACTACAGGGAACATCCCCCATACCAAAAGCCAAAGGAGTATCAGTAGCAGTTCCAGCAGAAGTCTCCACGTCCAGCACTGGTTCATCCACGGCAGCCGAATCCATTTCATCACGTAATGACAGAGATGGTTCCATTCTACGTTTCTTAAACGGTTGGGAGGATAAGAGGGAGACCTGAGTTCCATCTTGTTTGGCATAAGGTGAAAACTTAAGAATATGCAGCTTATTTATTTTTCTGGAGGAAGCAGATATGGATAGCAATTTGCTAGTGGGAGTGGAAGATGAAGACGTTGGGCTGGATGAGTGTCCCGAAGAGATGGGGTTCAACTCAGACCAGGATGAGGTGTGAGTGGGTTGGGTAGGGGAGAGTGAGACCGGGGCCCAACTTGGGAACGGCCTAAAGCTAGGTGGACTATCCGTTTTTGCAGATGGAATGTGAAGGCCCGAGAATATGGAAGTCGAGAGATGTGAAGGCATTGGGTATTGAAAGTCAATGGGTCGGTGGGTAGTAGATGGGATATTAATAGAGGAATTAAAAGGAGGTGACTTAGGATCAGAAGAAGTTATTGAGGAAGGGGAGAGATGGGGGCCGAGACTGACAACATGTGGGAAAGGGTGAAGACTAGATGTGGGAACTGGACTAGATCGAGTAACTAGTGCGGTAATGGAATGAGAGATTGGTTTTGCAGGCACAAGGCTCAGACTACCTCCAACACAAAGAGTAGAGGGAGATATGAAAGAAGTGAAGGAAAGAGAAGCTTTTTCTCTGGGTAAAGAAAGGGATGAAGTAGTACCAGATTCTCTGCTTGGTTGTTGCGAGGGACGGGTGTTGTGGATGACAGTGAGTTCAGTATTGTCTAAATTAAAAGCTCGCATGGAAGCCGAATATGGAGGATCAAGGATGGTAGGTTTGTAGACTGGACAGGTAGGAGAAATATGTCCCAACTTACCACATTTGAAGCAAAATTCCGAAAGCCTTTCGTATCGAAAATAAATTCGGTAAGGAGGTTTACCAGTGCGGTTGAGTAAGAAACCCTGAGGCAGAGGTTGAAGGATATTGATCAAAACCTTGATACGTAGACATTTAGAGAACTTCATACCAGAGCCTTCAACATGGTCCACCTCCAGCAGTTTTCCCAACCAATTTCCAATACTTATGGCATTAGCAGATGTCATATGATCAGGAGGAAGCCCGCAGATTTGAATCCAATATGCCCCATTACTAAAATCGATTTCCTCAAGAGGAATTTCAGGATCCCATTTTTGGAGGAATAAAGGATGACCATTTATATTCCAAGGAGTTTGCTCCAGCATCTTCTTCACATCTTGGTCAGATTTGAATTTGAAGAGGAAAATATTAGGACCCATCTCTGCAATCGAAAGAGATTCCACAAAACGCCAGGCACGTTGGAGACAGAGACCAACATGGGAACGGGGAGTTGTCCTTAATGAGATTAGTTTTCCAATAAGCATAAGGTGAAAATGTGTCGCAACATCAGGAGAACATGGAAGAAGCGGCAGAGGGTTATCTTTCCAGTTCAAAGCTTGAGTTTCAGAGATTAGTAAATCCATGGTTACAGGAAGGAACCAGAAGGAGAGAGAACACAGAGAAAAGCTCAAAAGAAAGAGCGACTTTTTGCAAAAAAAACCCTTTAATTTTTTTTCCTGCAGATTCATTATGATTTTTGAATATATTAAATTGTTACTTTGTTTGATTTTGTTAGAATTTAAGAGTATATTGAATGCTTAATTTCTTTTGTAAGATGTCATTGAAATCAGATTTTCAATCAAACTTATGCTCAATCAACTTTACACTTAATTAGTACTTAATTTTTATAGTTATTAGACTTTAATTTTTATATCTCTATGTCATTGAGTTAAAGATATCTAAAAAATATATAATAGAATGCAAGGTGGATCTTTGAAGCTTTAGTGTTTTTCCTCTAAATTTTTCTCTTAACTCCATTTTAATTAATTTAGTTTAGTTAATTCATTCTATTGCTCAACTTCTTAGTGGAACAAAAACTGAATTATTTAATTTTTCTACATGATAATAGATATTATACTTTAGTGTTTACCATTTTCTGTTGATCGACCTTGGTCTCGCCGAAAATTTATTAATTGTGATAGCCTTTACTTGAGTTTGCAATCTTTTTGACCCAACAATAGACTGCCCTTTTAGCAATAAAATATGCAGTTTCTAGTGTCTGCTTGTCTCTCATTCTTGAAAGAGATTCTTTCATTAAAATATGCAGTTTCTAGTGTCTGCTAGTCTCTCAACAAAGCTAAGTTCTTTTTTGATTGGGCTTCTGCTCCTATCATAGAAGATATTCACTAACAGCTCCACCTTCTCCAAAGATGGATTGCAATTAAAATTTCTACGAGTGCTAATCATCGAGTACATTTAATTGTAAAATGGGTCGCTTCCGCTAGAATTTTGGAAGCATTCCAAGTTCGTCCCCTTGTATCTCTTCAATTAGAATCAATAGTGAAAAATATCTCCCTTGTAATCCCCATTTTCTTTATTGCTTAGAAGATTAAACAAATTTGAGCTTGGACTTTTGTTTTATAAAACAAGTCAAGTCTAAATTTAAGTTAATATTACTCAATAAATTGGTGAGCAGCAGGTCAATTATAGAATTAAAAAAAGAAGAATATATATATATAATTGTTGTAAGGCCTAATGGGCCCGAAAATGGGCTTGGCCTTGACCAAGGACCTGAGCTCACCAAAAGGGCTTTTACACGGGATCAACCCCTTGGCTAAGGCCCTAAACGGAAATAAACTAAATAAGGAATTAGGACCTGACCTATTAATAACTCGTTAGACAGGAAAACAAGCAAGTCGAATAATTACCAAAAACGAAGGTAACCGCATGCCATCCTCCTCCATGGAAAGCCAACTACAGGTCTAAACAACTTACCTCTTGAGAACAAGTCCATTAAAGAAATAAGGCTAGCATCCGGAAAATGTATAGAAAAGAAAATAGGCACATTCAATAGATAATCCCATGGCAGACGTCACTTACCTTGTCTAATATACTTACCAATTCGGGGCGTACAAAACTCTACAAAAGGTGAGGAAAATAGGCAATTTAGGTACATTCAGGTCATACACACTCTCACTATTATTTTGCTCGTATCTAAATTCTTTCTACTCTCCTTCTAATATTCTCTCATTAACTTAGGCATCAGAGGTAGTTCTGCTCTCGCCACTAATGTGTCATTCTAACCTTTGGTTCTTTTGCATGACTCTAGCATCGGGAACTCAACATGCGTGGTCATGTACCAATAGTTGGCGCCTTCTTGTGGGAACGATAGTGCTATTCAAGCCATTATTCTCTAAAAGATAAAATATTACCAATGGTGAACGCCTGACTCAGAAGCACTGAGGAGGCCTATGCCGGCACCGTTGGCCAACCAAATCCACAAGAGAATGAGACAAACCACAACCAAATCTTCAACCCAATCCCCAGATCAACCACCATGAGAACTCTCAAGAACTACGTCTCCTCGCAATGGAGGCCCAACTTAACCAAATTTCAAAAACAATGAATCTTTTGTTGTAACAAAATTTTGAATTGATGCAATGTCACCAACCCAACCTGAATTGTGATAGCGATGCAGTTCACAATGTTCAACTAGAACTAAATCCAACCAAGAAGACTCCTTGATAGACACAATGTCGAGAAGCTGACAGACAAGTAATCGCTTGCATTGATGAGCTGCATGCCAAGTTTGACGAAGTTATTAAGAAAGTTGATGGAGGTCACCCCTCGGTCGCTGACAACCTCCTTCGAGGAATCAACCTGCTTTTTACTAGGAAGGTGGTTGAGTTGGCTCTCCTATTGAAATTTCAGGTTCCTTAGATTGACCTGTACGATGGGAATAGGGACCTCGAGGACCACATCGAAACATATAGGGGCCACGACGCTACAAGGGATCCTAGACGAAATCATGTGCCAAGTCTTCCCCCTAACCTTGAAGGGACCTGATCGGAAATGGTTCAACAATCTCTTGTCGGGGTCATTTGGAATATTTGCCAAACTAGGTAAGAGCTTCCTAGCTCATTTCATCGGTAACTATCGGTGGAGAAAGTCGGCGAAATATTTGCTCACAGTGAAATAGAAGGAACATGAGTCTCTAAAGGACTTTATGGCTTGCTTC
The DNA here is from genome assembly GCA_900184695.1 of Betula pendula. Classification (NCBI taxonomy): domain Eukaryota; kingdom Viridiplantae; phylum Streptophyta; class Magnoliopsida; order Fagales; family Betulaceae; genus Betula; species Betula pendula. The sequence continues at coordinate 62,401 of FXXK01001799.1, read as the reverse complement.
AATAGGGAGAAACTCTCAGTAGACAATCTTGATGAGAAGGTGGTTCTGCTTGGCGAAATATGGCCATGCAATCCCTTCATGGCAAAGCTAGCACGAAGAACCCTGACCATCATCCAAGAATTTATGAGTAAAGTTGAAGAATTCATCAATGATGAAGAAACAGTTAGAGCCTTCATGGAGCAAGTTGAACGAGTTGAAATGGCGAACAAGAAGGGGAAAGACCCTCGGCAGACGAACGGATCAATGAGAGAAAATTGCCCCCAAAGAGCCGAGGATCGCTTCACGTTGTTTTAGTAGAGATCTGGACCCGTCTAGCGATCGCCTCCAGGGTTCACATCGCTCAATGCCCGACGACGGAAGTGGTGATGCAGATTTAAGGCTTTTGATGTAGGCTAAGTTTTGTGGAAACCAGCCATAGCTGTTGTTGCCCTATTTAGCATTTTTGTAAATATAACTATAGCAAATTATTGAGGAATTGTAATGACTCTTTATATTCATATGAATTATATTCAGTTTAGAGTTCTTGTGTTCATTTACGATTATATAAAAGGTGAATTTGTAGTTTCAAAAGAAAAGAGAATAAGGAAGCTTTATGCTGCAAAGTTAAAGTAGTAGTATCATGTAGAATACACGAGTATTCTATCAACTGAAATTTGTTGGAGGCATTACACTCCAGCTTAGCATGAAAAGAACAAGTTCGAGCTTGGCATCAAAGATATGACTAACCCCCCAAGATTTTTTATTTTTTTTGGATGGTGGGGAGTGGCCGAATGACCGACATAATGACCCAAAAGGGAAAGAAGCCTGAAATAACGCTTAAAAAATAACCCCTACTGCAAATGAAAATCATATTGTTGATGCCCGATTAGTTAAACTGGTTGGACATAGGAATGAGAGGCAATTGATAAGGGAATAAATAGTTGAGGGCCTAATTAATTAACAAAAAGGCTTACTCACTAAAAATGCTGTAATGTTTTAAGAGCCACCTCTTCTACAAAAAACAATTGCATAGCTACAAGTTCACCACATGGCATAAGGTAAGGCAGTGAAGGCATTCCATCAAAGACCATTTCTAGGGAGCTTCACATTAAGAGGGCAACTATTTCCAGAAAATAAATATGCCTTTATAACCCTAAAAACTATGTATGTTCAATTTTATCCTGGGAACCATTTATTTACTTAAGTATTGGATGCTCTCCGTTGGCTCCCTCTAGGCCGGCGTCACTCCGGTAGACTTTCTCCTTATTTTGCAAAAAGCTCGTTGTCTAGTCCGGTTGTGCGAAAAACTGTTTCAACAATTATCATTAATTTTATCCGAAAAAACTTGTATAACGTTAAACTCAAATGGACTTATTTATTGTTTGTAATCCTATTAGATCACATACTTACTTTAATTTCTCTTTGTCCTAATGTTATGAGAAATGATTGCTTTCATTTTCTTGCACATTTTTTGTTAATCTCCATATAAAAAATATTAAATTCACAATTGAATATGTGGGGTCTACATCTCAGTCTCACAGACTCAATAGTGCCAAAAAAAAAAAAAAAAAAAAATGGACAAAAGATATAAAAGAGAATGACATCAAACACATCTCTAATGTTATTGGTTGGATTAAGGGAACAATTTTTTTTTTACACCTCTTCTCCTACATGTGAGATCCATGATCCATCATTTTAAAAAGAGAGTAAGGAAGCAATTCTACCTCATTTCACAAAGTGATTCATTTCAAAAGATGTGATCTCTAATAAACTGTGTACACCCTTAAGAAAAGCCGTGGGCTGTCTTTAATCCATCAGATAATCCTTCATCCAATAATATTAAAACTCTGTCCTCTTAATCAAATGCAGGTTACCTCCATTTGTTACAGTACTCATGCTGTAGACCATTAAGAGTGTGAATTTGATTACAAAAAAATGAAATCAAATTCAAGCCCTTGATGGACCGCAGCTTGTCAAGCTTGATCCACTTGCTCCTTGATTTCTTAATGAAGCCCCAAATAAATCATTAATTATTTTAAGATTTTAAAATTAATAAATTTAATTATTTAATAAGTAGTTGCTCATGCCTTTGGGGACTCTTTCTTTTAGCAAAAAAATAGAATTATTAAAAAACAAAACTGATAAAATACTTAAAAATTATTTTCACTTTTATCTTCCGTCATAAAAAAAAAAAAAACTTTAAAAAGCCTGTTAGTAATGCTAACCAAACAATTTTAACCAACTATTGAATCAGTCATCGTTAAAAAAAAAAAATATAAAAATGAATTATAATTGTCGAATTAATATTATAAAATAATAATAAGATAAAAATTTAGTATATTAACATTATTTTTATTTAATTAATATTTTAATAATATAACTAAAACACACCCCTTAAAATATTGAATGAATTGGATTCCAACTCATACTTTTATTCTCATAATTGAAATCCTCTGTGATTATTTGAGTGTCCGAATTTTGCAGATTCTTGTTTCTGTTCTTATATTATATTAAATTATTAATTATTTTAAAAATTAAAAAAAAATAAATTTAACCATCTGATTAATAATTTAATAAATCCATATAGTAATATTAAATCCATACGGAAGCTCGTTCGAGTCAGCCATATATCCACATGTCCACATGCAACATGATCTTCCGACTAAAATATTCAAACATTTGAGCTTTGATTAATCAAACCCAAATGCTAATAAAAGACGCAAACGATTTTCAATAATTCCACGTTCTCTCAGATCCCCAAAGAATATTACAACTCAGATTCAACCTCCACCTCCACCTCCTTCTTCTTCTTATTCTTCTATATAATTCTTCTAGCTTCAGCCCAAGATTTCTCCGAGAGCGTTTGATCCATGGCGTCTCTTAGTTTGACCCATCTCAGGGGCAAGAACTCGGTGCCCGAGTTCGCCAGGACTCGCCCGAGAACGAGCTGGGCTCGCCCCAGTAGAGTTGGGTTCAAGGTGTTTGCGTCGTCGGAGCCTGGGGCTGAGCCCGATCTTGGCGTGACTGTCAATGGGTTGCGCATGCCTAATCCGTTCGTTATCGGGTCGGGTCCGCCGGGGACTAACTACACCGTCATGAAGAGGGCCTTTGATGAGGGCTGGGGTGGTGTGATTGCCAAAACTGTAAGTCCTTTTTTCTCTGCTCTGTTTGGTGTCAGCTCTGTTCTCTGTGTGGGTGCTGAGAAAATGTAAGAAAATGAAGAATAAATTTCAACTTTGAGTTGTAGTGATGTATGTCTCGGAAGAATATCTGAAACGAAGTATAAAGTAATTGAATTTCGGATACTTTTATTGTTTATTTTTGGCTTAGACACTTCCGGGGAATTCTCAAATTAGTTAATATTAGGATTGTCAAGAGCTGCTGTGAACATGTTGGCAAATATTGTAGGTATATTATCTTCATAGCCCACTGAATTTATTGGGCGCAAAGATGGAAGTTCAGCCGATTGTTATCCAAACTATCTTTGTTGCCAACTTTTTCAAAACTCACACAGCCTGAGGCCGTGCAATCCTTGGAAGGATGTCTTGTTCACCTTGAAATGTGTTGTCTTATATTAGTGATGTGATATTTGCAAATTGCAAAGCTGAATCATGATGATTTGATTAGTAACCTATAAGTTGAAACTTCTTTCCCTTCCTAATTTCAAGCACTCAATGCTATTGCCAGCCATGTCTTGATCACTCTTATTGAAAGCATGGGTTGCAGCTGGGTTTATTCTAATCCTAACTATTTGACTATCTTCTTGACAATCTTCTAGAGTACAATTTTGATCCTGTGCTGATTAGGAATTAGATGGGCTGAAGGATTTCCATTAAGTTTACCATAAGATGTTGCAGGTGGAGTTGCAAAGAAGCCTAAGTTTACTTATTGGGTGCATAAATTATGATTGCAGTGGTGACCATGATGTAGGTGATGGTTATAGATGTAATTGAGAGAGAAGCCATTTAAAACAAAAAGATTATTTGAAGTCTCACAAAATTTGAAAGAAATTGTAAAGCATAATATTTGGGATGCTGTAATGGGTGGAGAACGCTCAACGTGCAATTATTCTAGGCTATTAGGCTTCAATTAGTCCCTTGTTACATTACAAAGAATGAAGGTTGAGAGAGGTCAAACAAGAAATCTTTCTCATTTGACAATTACACATATCTTTATTACATTGTTTTTTCCTTGAAGTTTGTTTTGATTGGGAAGATTGCATTAACATTGATGCCTCTCTTTAAGTTTCAATAACTTAAAATAAATAGAGAATCAAATACTTAGGCCCCCAATGTGGTTTTATCAAATATCTTATATTCATTGCAATTCTGGATTTAGACCCCAAGTTGTTATTAATCCAATTTACTAAACAAAACACTTATCAATTAATCGCCCCAATCAAGATAAGCAGAAAACAAATCAACATATAGATTTGGTAACGAAGTGAAAATCTTTTGAAGAATTCTTTAAAAGTAAAACTACTTTGGGAGCCGGCCGTCTCCAAAAACATCCACTATAGAAGAGATACGTTACATATTATTTTTACTTATAAAACCTTTGTTAGAGATTGTTCTTACTTAGGAATTAGGATCTTCTTTCATTATATAAAGAAATCTTCTCTGAGAATAGTATAATACATTCAAAAACTAAAAGTATAAAAATTCATAAAAATTAATATAGTCTTAAAAAACTCTTGCAAGCATGGGATACAAGCTAGTAGCTGTCCTTTAAAATCATCTACGTTGTCTATCCTGCTTTAAGATTTTGGGTCATGCCCTCCTCAATATTCCCCACTTTAAGGATGTTTATCCAATATAATGAATATCTAAAAGATACCAAACTTTTTTCTTATAGACATTAGTTTGATGTTAAGAAGCTAATCTTAGGCAAGTCTTGGAAGACTGATTGATTGCACCAATAAGTAGTGGGGTATTCAATAGAGACTCCAGAAAACAGGGAAGGCCAAACATGACTTGGTTAGCGTTGTTTTCAAAGGACTTTGTGGTCTATGATATAGAAGAAAATATGGCCCTAACTTGAGTAGAACTTTAAAATGTGATACTTGTGGCAACTTTGAAATAGTTTAGATAGCTACAACTAATACGAATTAAAGGAGGACGATGAGATTGTATGGTTGAACAATATATGCTTGAATGTTTTACCTCCTAAGGGATGTTTTGTAACTTGATGCCAAAACTTCAAAAGCTTTAGGAGAAATTTAATGTATCTGGGAAAATCGAAGTTACTTATTACCATTTTAATGCCCAATGTGAAGTAGTGATGTTGAATCTTTACTTCTTTTGTTTTTTTTCCCTTCAATGAATCTGAATGCAAGGCATGCAGCAGTGTAATTGAGTTTGTAGGTGTGATGATTTACTTCATGGGCAAGGTTTCTGGCTGTGATGTTGATTTTTCCTTTTGAAAATGTATCCCTAGATCTTAATTTATTTGTTTTCTAGGTGTCACTAGATGCTGCCAAAGTTATAAATGTGACCCCTCGGTATGCCCGCCTACGAGCAGGCGCAAACGGCTCAGCCAAAGGACAAATTATTGGGTGGGAGAACATAGAACTTATAAGCGATCGGCCTCTTGAAATTATGTTGAAAGAATTCAAGCAATTAAAAGAAGAGTATCCAGATAGGATTCTCATTGCTTCGATAATGGAGGAGTATAACAAGGCTGCTTGGGAGGAACTTATTGACAGAGTTGAGCAAACTGGAATTGTAAGCTACAGTCATTGCCTAATTGTCTGCTGTGATAGATACTTCTTTCATGTAAAAGCTTTTGTCATCTAAAATTTCTGTCATTTTTCTTTAGGATGCCTTAGAAATCAATTTCTCATGTCCCCATGGTATGCCAGAGCGCAAAATGGGTGCTGCAGTTGGGCAAGATTGTGCCCTTTTAGAAGAGGTTTGTGGATGGGTAAATGCAAAAGCTACAGTTCCTGTTTGGGCAAAGATGACTCCTAACATCACTGATATAACACAGGTTGGGTTGGTATTTTAATTTTTTTGTTCCCCTAGTTATCTCCTAAGGTGCACATGTGAAGAAGGTAGCATATATTTGATGCATGGGGATTTTTTTGTACATCTCATCTTTTGAATGGCGTGCGAATTTGTGGCCAATATCTTTGGCCTGTATAGCTCTCTCTCAATCATTTTGGACTAATATTGTGCCTGATCCATGCATTTACAACTGGTACAAGCATTTATGCAGTAGTTGCTGTTGGATATTGAAACATATATTGCATTCCTTCAGTGAAGCTGCAAATGCTTGGATCAGGAAACTATCATTTTGGATGATTTAATGATGAAACCTTTACTAAAAATGACCAGCACCTAGTATGGATCATGCCAAGTGGATAGAAATGATGCATTGGTTAGCAGATATAACCTCTTCCTTATATAACTAATTACTAGCCTGCTTTCTGTTTTACATCTTTAATTAAATTGTATAAGCTTTTGAAAGAGCCATTCTCTAAAAGTTATTTTGGTATAAACAAATTTTTTGGTGGAGGAATGAACTTTCTTCTATAGATAGAGTCTTGTCTGAGGACAGATTAATTTGTGCGAAATTCTGCCTGGTCGCACTAATGTAATGAGTTTGTTGCTGGGAAAAAAAAATAGAAGTATCAGCGCCCAAATTGACAGTAATTGTTAATTATATGAAAGATAAAAGAGTATGAATCAATGACAAAGAAGGATAAACTGTTGAAAACTGGTTTTTCTTATTATGTCTTAAACAATATTGTATCTATAATTGATGTTTCAAACCACAATTAAATCATATGCATTAAAAAAAAAAACTCTTACCCTTGACTGGAACAGATTCCATGGTCTGAAATAAAATGAAAAGCTGTTGTACTGGTGAACATATTTTGAGGCCAAGCACATCCTTTTGCTTAGAGATGAAATTTGACAAGGCCAGCCTGTGTCCCCCCCCCCCCAAATTTTCCATGTGATTTACTCAGTCACATAGGAACCTTTGATTCATTTAATAATAAGGCTTGTTAAAGATTATGACTTGTAAGTCCAATCTCAAAACCTCAATGTTTTCTCCTTTTTTTCCCTAGGAATGGGGGATGAAGCATCATTCTGCACATTTTGTCTTGCTCTTTTCTTAAGATGAAAATAAATGAACTGAACAAAATGTACTACCAAAAAAAAAAAATCTTCTCTTCCTTCCTTTTCATATTCTCTCTCCTTTTCTTCTAGATGCATGTCACAAAATGTGTATTATTTACTTTCATTTACATTGATGTTTTGGTTAGTTTCTTATTTGAGCAGATACTGTTCAGGTATGGGAAAATAACTCCAATGACCATGTGTTTGGAAATTCAAATTAACACCATACTTGGGATAAAGAGCTCTCCCAATTTGACACGATGCTCATAGTGTAATTTACCATGCAAATGGGTTTTTTGTCTATACTTGTTTTAGACTTGTATAGACATAATGATTTCTTTTTTCTTTTGGAAATCATGGATCTACAATTTAGGAACTCAAAAATTGCTTTGACATAACTAACATTGGAGGAAGCTAAAATTTGAACTGTGATTATAACAATAATGAATAAATAAGATTTTTCAACTTTACGACAAACTTAATTATCATGCTGCAAGAGGAAGAACTGGCTTAAATGTTTTCAAGTCATTGAAAATCTAGTGGCAGTTTGGAGAGCTAAGTAAAAGCACAGGAGTTTCTTTTTCTCTCACAATACTTATCTTAACATAAATAAAAAAGAATTGTCCAAGAGATACGAAAATTGTATGCTAAGTCAGAGATTTAACCGAATAGAAAAAAATGAAGAAAGGAATGGCTAACCTTTGCCTTTGATCTTGTACGTGGAGCCGTCGTTGCCAGTGTAGTCCACTGACGGAGTCGGGAGCCACCAATGTCTGCTAAAGACCTTCTTTGTTGCTGTACAATACCAAATGACTGCATCTTCACTTATAGCCAAGGATTAGGGACTGTGGAACCTTGAAAAAATGAACCGAAGTATGTACGAACTCAAGATAGAGAAGACGTTTGAGGCCAAGACGTCAAGGCTAGAGCATTTTGCAGGTTTGGTGGTCTCAAAAAATATGGAGGTTGTACAGCATTCATGACCGAGCGTTGAGAGTAATGGTTGTAGTTGTGATCCAATGCCTGCCTCGAACCTCTAATCTATCGCAAGCCGTAGAGAGATTCGTTCAGACTGAGAGGACTTTCGACAGTGAGAGAGGGAACGTAGGGATGAAATTTTCTGAGGGAGATTTTTATGAGAGAGATGTTTTTCTCAAAGGCTTGGTTGGAAGGCTAGAAACATATTCCATTTGTGAGAGATGCAGAGGCTTCTAGAGAAGGTGCCTAGTCCATTTGTGAGAGAATAAACACATAGAAGGGTATTTTCGGTATAATGCCAGTCAGGTTTTGAAGGCTTCCTCGATAAGCACAGGTAGAGAAAGACAAGTCACTGTGCACCGTCAGTACGGTGCACAGTGAAAAGAAAAGAAAAGAAAAATCTGAAGAGGGGTTAGCCAAACACCCCCTATATTTGCACAAATCGGCTCCTTTCTATTTCATTTGAAATTGAGAGGGTCATTTTTTCTTTGAGGAAAAGAATGAGTGCGTTTGCAAGAGTTAATAATAGACTTTTTTTTTTTTTTTAGTTTTCACCTTAATCTACGCGTGAGGCACCTTGGGCAGAGAGACATGTTTTTAGGGTTGAGGAAACTAAGTCAAATACCATGGTATTAACATCTCTTGTATGAAATGACATCCCCTTTTTTATTTTTTTGTAAATGACTTAAAAATATCTCGTATTTTATGTCGGTTAAATTTAAGTGACGTAAATATAAATTTTTGGTGTCTTTTAATTTAAATGATGAGATTTTCACGTCATTTCTTACTAAATGGCGTCAAAATTTATATTAAGCGTCATTTTATTTTATCAACGTAAAAGTAAATGACCCTAAATGCTTTAAGTAGTGTGGTATGAGAAAAATGAAGTGAAGTTTCAGCCTATACATAGGCTCCCAAGTCTCGGTTGACCGATCTCATCATGAGGTGGGTTGATACAACCTTCCACCTGTTTTTCTCTCTCCTCGATTAGCTGACAAGTGTCACTCAACTTGGGCACCATGTTTTGCCACATCACCAAAACTTGGGCCCTAATTTTTGCCACAGTATCAACTTGATTGCCAAGTTAACTTGATGATGTCCTCATGACGTAAGCACGTCAACAGCTTCACACGTAACCTCTTTGACAGCATTGTTATTGTGCATCTCGGTCGACCGAGCTCCAATTGGAAGTATGACCTTTTTGCCCTCTCAGTCCGTTTTCGACCCTTTATCACACTCCGTTCGATCTCATTTTTCTAGGGCATTACACCAAACATGGCCTATAATTAAACATCCGAAACCCATATGATCTCTTTTTTAGTGACCCCCATATATGGGCATAGGCGAGCATAGCGAATGATGGTTCAAACTTCAAACTGTCCTAGGGCCATCCCTAGCTTGAGCCATTAAGTAGTTCCTTAAGAAATAATTTTTTTTACATGAATTATGCACGCGGGGCAGTGCGAACGAGAGAGAGAGAGAGAGAGAGAAAGAGTTGCTCAACAAACATCAATATTATATTATACCTCAACTCCACCTAGAAAGAGTTACATAGGCAACCTCTTATTTTATTATCGTATGTTACGATGGAATGAGGCAAACATGGCTGAATGACAAAGGTTCATAACCGTTTCATAAGTTTTTCTAGTTGTCCTGTTAGAACGTTTTTTGAAGATATTCAATAATCTTCAAGTCAAGTTGAAAGGCCTTGGCAAGAACATCAGGATTGATAGGAGGATTAGATCCGAAAACAGTGTTTGCTATCGTGATAACACCTGCATTTTGGCTGCTTAGACCAGAAAATGCTACAGCATTGACGTGTCCCACATTGAACTGGAAGTGAATGAGACCAATTGGGAACACAAAGACATCTCCCTTGTTTAGAACTTTGGAGAACAGGCGGTTTTCCGGGTTAGATGTGACAAAACCAACTAACAGAGAGCCCTCTATCACTACCAGAATCTCAGTGCCACGAGGGTGAATGTGGGGAGGATTTTCGCCATTTGGTGCAAAGTCAATGCGAACAAAGGATATGCCTAGAGTGTTGAGGCCTGGTAAGTTGTCGACATTCACCATGGTAACATTCGACCCAACTTTATTTGCTGTATTTCTAGGATTTTGGAGCCCAGAGAAGAAAAAATCATCTGCATTGGCAAGCTTAAAATCCTTGCAGAATTTTCCATTCACGAACACTGCAGGAAAGGAATCTTTATTAGTATTAAAAGAAAAACAAAGTGACACATTCATAACAATAGTTTGTAAGATGCCATACAAGAGTAAGAAAACCAATACTGATAGTCTTGGTTCTAAGCAGAATGTAATGAATTTAAATACTTAGCATGCATGAGAAGCATAATTATGTATATACCCGCAGACTTGGGGTCATCAATTGCGACACATATGTCTTGAAGTGGGCTGGGATCCTCGGCAGAGACAAGGGAGGATGTGAGTGACAAGAGAGCAACAATTACAAGGAAATGGACTCCTTTCATCATATCTAAGCTGTGCTTAACTTCTATTCTATGATATTGCTTTGGTGATGGGTGAGAAATATGTTATGGGAAACATGTCTATTTATAGAGATAACAGCTATTGAACCGGTCAATGATCGATTCTGTCGAAACAAACACAGCAATAAGTCTTCAGTGGTTATCGGTTTAATATAACAAGGACGAGTTCTTCAACAACTACTGCATAATTTAACCTCGTTAGCTACATACATTTCTTCTTCTCATGCTTTTTTTTTCTTTTTTGAGCTTGATTTCTTCTTCTCATGCTTACCTTTAGAAATGCTTGACAAGTGCTCATTTTTTGATTGGGCTATGACACTAAAATCTAGATTGTTGAAAACTTTAATACTTTTATGAGAACGGAAGCAATATTCAACTTTCTTTTGATTATTTATTTTTCCTTTCACCTAATACGTTTGTGTCTTGTTTGAGCATAGTGAACAACACAACGTAAGTCGATGTCTAAACCCATGTTAGGTAAAAATTTATTGCATTAAGGTGTGATAGAGCTCCCAATGGAAACCCCCCCCCCCCCCAAAAAAAAGAAACAAAAAAGTCTTTGAAAAGTTCAAAGTAATTCAACATAATAGAGTGACTTTTGAATTACGGTAACAAATTAAAGCCTTGAGAAGGAGTCTATATTTCTGGCGTTACAACATTATCACATTGACTAATGGAAGAAATAAAAAGACTTGGTACACTAGTGGAAATTACTGTAATTTCCTTCCGTGTATCTAAACAACCTTTCTTGTAAGAATTTGAAATTTGAAGGCTTGGATTAGAACAAATATGTGGATTCTTATAGATATATCGTTTACCTGCTCTATCCAGAAATTGACCAATAAGAAGCCTTGTTATTTATTTATTTTTTTCTTTGGTTGAAATCACACATATAATAATTTTTTCCTTGCTGCCAAGCACCAAGTATGTGATCTACAATGCAATTTTCTGTCGCAAGAACTCTTTATTGACTTAAGTATTGGAGGCTCTCTCGATTTTTAAAGATTGACGCTTTTTGGTGACTTTTTCCATTATTTTGCCGGTGGTTTGTCGCTGGTCTGACCGTCCAAAAATATGCTTTAACCCTCATAATTTTAAAATATATGCACGGCTGAAAATCCATGCATAAGTAATTCAAAGCTACTTAAATGCCCTAATTAGCTTTTGCATAATTCCCCAACGGCCTAAAAGGAAGGAGTAAGAAAAAGATGAGGAAGTGTTTATTAAACACCTCCGAAAAAATTTTCAAACTTTTTACTGTGCACCGTACTAATAGTGCACAGTAAAAAGTCTGATAGAGTTGGCTTCTCCATAAAGCCTTGGACAAAAGGCTTTTATTTTTTCGAAAATATCCCTACGTGTCAAATGATTTGTGTGTACTTTAGACAGAAGAAAAAATTTTGCTCATTTCTCCGCCGTAAAAGCAGGGGCATTTTCGTCATATAAAATGGTAAAGTTCTAAGGCTTCATGAAAGCACCCACCTCAAAAGATAAATTACGGTGCACCGTACTGATAGTATACAGTTATAAAAAATAAAAAAAAATAAAAAAATAAAAAAATAAAAAAGAAGTTAGAAAAATGTCTTGACAAACACCCCTGAGAAGAGCTTACGTAAAATATAAAAGAAAAGGTACAAAAAATGAAAGAAAAAAGTAATATGAAAAAAAGGAAGAAGTCTAGCTGGGTACACTTTGTCAATAGTTAGTTATAGTTGTTTGTTCAATAGGAATCAAAGAATTATCCCGTTTGGGATGATATGTCGGCTTCAATTAGATATAGACGACAACCTAGATTAGGATTAGAGTAGTGATTGGCATCAGTCCAGGCTGATGCTACAGTGCATCAGCCTGGGCTAAATCAAAGGAAGAAAAAAAAAAAAAAATACACTGTTTACGGGGTCCATAAACAGTAAAAATACTGTTTATGTGCCTGGGCTGATGCTCAGCCCAGGCTGATGTTTATCTTTACCCTTAGCATTAATATGAATTCACTGTCACCTACTGGCCATCAACAACTCTTGTCTCCTTCAGAGAAAAAATAAATAAATAAAAAAATCAACAACTCTAACCTTTTTGGTATAACTCCTGTTCATCTTTTTGCCCTTTTTCCTCTTTTTCTTTCTTGGAAACGAATCCTTTTTATTTCAAAAGAAAATAGAGAATCATTTGGAATCCATTAGACTGGAAAATGATTCCCTCTATTTCTTTTGAAATAGAAAGAACCCGTTTATTTCTTTCTCACGGTAATTATCTTGATTTTAACGGGTTTATATATGCCCACAAACACTGATAAATGAGATAATAACCTAAATCAATGTCGTGTGACATGACATCTTATTGATAACAAACACTGATAAAAACTATTTTTGGAGCGACAAAGAGTCCAATATATGTAAACTTCAAATTTTGGAGGCCCCATTAAAAAGAGTGCAAGATTTTTGATAAAATATTTGTGAAATATTCCCAAAATCAATTGGCGTTGTATTCAGTGTTCGTAGCTATTTCCACTTAAAAGGAAAATGCAGTGGGCTTCTAATTTTGAATTGAAATTGATGAATTGGTGTGGTGGTGAATCTGGTGATAGAATGAATACATGCATGCTTGTGATTATTTATCTAGGTATTTTCATTTAAAATGTAAATTTTTATAGAGAGAGAATGTAATTCAATTTGAACCGTTGAAAAAACTATACATAAAAGATTCGAGTAGTTCTTTTTTTTACAGCACTTAGATATGCTAAATCCACGAAAGCAAACTGAAATAAATATTAAAAAAAATTAAGATGGAATAATCAATCTTAGATAAATAATGGGGAAAAATTACATACTCTCTTCAAACTACTACTCAATTGATAATATTTTTTTAAAAACTTTTAATTATGACAATGTCCTTTCAATGATGAAAATACCCTTAATAACAATAAAACTAAAAATTAAAAAAAAAATGTTTAAAAAAACTTCCACCCAATTGGCCAAATTTAAAAGTAAAAAAAAAAATTATGAACTTTTCGTTTTTTTTTAATTGTTTTTTTAAAAAAATTATATTAAAAAAATTAGTTTTTTTATTTTTTATTTTTGAATTATTAAGGGTATTTTTATCTTATTGAAAAATTTGAATGGTCATTTTTATCTTTTTGCTGGCGTTGGGGAGACATTGACAATTATTATTAGTTTAGGAGAACATTGTCATAATTAAAAGTTTGAGAGAGACATTACCAATGAGGTATGTAAATTTTTTTATAAAAATATTGAATGCATGCATCTTTAATCCGTACTCTTCTAGCAAATTCTCTGAAACTTTCCATAAGTTTACTCCATGAATAGGTAGATTCGGAGAACTAGGCACATATTGCAAGAGAACAAAGGCGTTTAGTTTAATTAGGAACTTCCTTACGTCCAAAAATTTCGAGCTTCTCATTTTTTAAAAAACAAAACCTAAAAATAATTGCAGTCACAATACTATAAGGTGGAGAATCGTATTGGTCAGTGGTAGAGTACCCTAAACTCGAATTATTTCAAGAAGAGAAAATTTTCTTTACACTGAATAGAGAGAGTGGGAGAGGAGATAATGATGTGTCTTAGAATAGGGACCATTACCTTCATTTATTGGGTCGCCATTAATATGGTAAGTAGACTTGGTGGTTGGTATGGCAAGGGCCGAAAGTAGAGGGATCAATATGGAATGTGTCATATTCTCATGAATCGCTTTCTTTCTTTAGGGAACATCTTAAAATTAAATTCTTTTAGTTAATTTTGTCTCCTAACTTTTCAAAAGATGCAAAACCTTTCTAAAACCCCGCTAAATTTTAATTGGAAGTGAATCACGCATGATGGTCACGTGGTCACCGAGTACCTTGTAATGAATAAGAAATAAATTGATGTACTTCAAAAAAATGAAAGATGATAAGGAAAATAGTTATTGTGTTGGAATAATAATATATGTCAATTCTTATATTTATCTTGTGTCTGCTAAAATTAATGTGACTTTTAAAATCACAATCGGATTAAAAGTCAATAATGATCTATCAAAAATTTAATAACGATTTTAAAAGTTACATTAATTTTAGTAGACACAAGGTAGACATTGGGATTGTCATATATAATTACTCATTATGTAGAAACTCAATGTGTAATTTCATGCTCCCAAAATTTGAAAACTTGCAAATAATAGGTATTTATTTTAATACCCTTAGATAGACCAAGAAATCTAAATTCAAATTTAAAAAGATGAGTTTAAATTTTAGCGTAATATGAGAAATTAAGCCAATTCGGTGGTATAGACAAGTTATAGTTAGACATCTCATTTCCGTCTGATCTCTCTTTTAGTAACGGGACCGATTTAAACCCTCGCAGTGCCATCGATCCCTAAGCTTGAGCCATTAAGCAATTCTTTAAGCAATAATTTTTTATTTTGTCACATGAATTATGTACGTGGGGCAAGGCTCGCTGATACTTTTGGCTATTATCATTCTGTGTTTTACTTAGAGAGAGAGAGAGAGAGAGAGAGAGAGAGGTGCTCAACAAACATCAACATTATATATTATATACCTCAACTCCACCTAGAGAGAGTTACATTAGGCAACCTTTTATTCTATTATCGTTACGATGGAATGAGGCAAACATGGCTGAGTGACAAAGGTTCATAACATGCAATTTCATGAGTTTCTCTAGTTGTTGTTCCATTAGAACGTTTTCTGAAGATATTCAATAATCTTCAGGTCAAGTTGGAAGGCCTTGGCGAGAACATCAGGATTGATAGGAGGATTGGATCCGAAAACAGCGTTTGCTATCGTGATAACACCTGCATTTTGGCTGCTTAGACCAGAAAATGCTACAGCATTGGTGTGTCCCACATTAAACTGGAAGTGAATGAGACCAATTGGAAACACAAAGACATCTCCCTTGTTTAAAACTTTGGAGATAAGGCGGTTTTCCGGGTTGGATGTAACAAAACCGACGTACAGAGAACCCTCTAGAACTACTAGAATCTCAGTGCCACGAGGGTGAGTGTGGGGAGGATTTTCACCATATGGAGCAAAGTCAATGCGAACAAAGGATATGCCTAGAGTGTTGAGGCCTGGTAAGTTGTCGACATTCACCATGGTAACATTCGACCCAACTTTATTTGCTGTATTTCGAGGATTTTGGAGCCCTGAGAAGAAGAAATCATCGGCATTGGCAAGCTTAAAATCCTTGCAGAATTTCCCATTCACAAACACTGCACAGGCGGGAAAGAAATATTTATTAGTATTAAAAGAAAAAGAAAGCGACACATTCATAATAATAGAACGTAAGAAACCAATACTGATTGTCTTGATTTTGAGCAGAATGTAATGAATTTAAAAACCTAACATGAAAGCATTTTCATGATAAATAATTAAATAAGTAAATACCAGCAGATTTGGGATCATCAATTGCAACACAAATGTCTTGAAGTGGGCTGGGATCGAAGGCAGAGACAAGGGAGGATGTAAGTGACAAGAGGGCAACAATTACAAGGAAATGGACTCCTTTCATCATATCTAATAATATTGCTTTGGTTATGGGTGAGAAACCTTGTATGGGAAACATGTCTATTTATAGAGATATCAGCTATTGAACTGGTCAATGGTTCTGTCAAAGAAAACACAGCAAGTCTGGAGTGGTTATCGACTAAATATTAAAAGGAAGAAGTTCTTCAACAACTACTGCATAATGGATTCCTTCCCATGCTTTTTCTTTTGTCTTAATGGATTTGTTCTTCTCATGCTTACCCCCAACAAATTCTTGACAAGTGCTCGTTTTTTGATTGGGCCATGACACTTAAATATTGCCATAACATATTTGTAAAGGTGCTTTGGTCAATCAATTAAGGAAGCACTCAAATCTGATTGCTGAAGATGCGCGCAATAACACGGTTTTGTTCTTTTCTTTTCTTTTCTTTTATGAGAGGATAAGTTAATGTCTAAAGCGATGTTGTTAAATCACCACTTGTCCTAAAAGCTTAAGTTGATAGGAAGAAGTAAATTTAATTATTTAATCAATACTTTAACACTCCCCCTCACGTGTAGGCTCAAACTCCCTTTTAATAGGTGAAGTCCAACACGTGAAATATTTAATTAAAATAGAGGGTGAAATGACGGAGTCAAAGTTTGAACTCTGGACTTTTGGCTCTCATACCATGTTAGGTATACATTTATTGCATTAGCGTGTGATAATGGAAAAACAAAAAAATTCTTTGAAAAGTTCGTGTAATTCAACATAATAGAATGACTTGTGCATTACGGTAACAAACCCTAGAGAAGATATTACGGCATGGACTGATGGAAGTAATATGAAGACTTGGTGCACTAATGGAACTAATCGAATCAAAATACGCCCATTCCTTGTATCTAATTAAACAGCCTTTTTTTTAAGAATTTGAAATTGAGGCCTACTTTGTTTCGACTTATAATGTTTTCTATCAAAAAATATTTTCAATAAAAAAAAATGATTTTTCTAAAAATATTTGTTGGCGTTCAACTCTTACGAAAAATTGAAGACTGCTAAAAACAGCTGGCCACTTTTGACAGAGGTCCATTGGAACTCTGACGGAGTCCGGCAGTGCTCAGGCAAACAACGGCAGAGGTCCAGTTGATGTCCAGTAACTTCCGACGGTCGTCCAGAAAATTTTGACGATTTGAAAAGGAAAAACTCAAACTCAAAAAATGATTTACAGTTTTAAAAAAGATAAGCCATTTTATGAAATTTTCGGTTTGACCACAATTTTGAGTCATACCAAACACCAAAAAAAAAATAAAAAAAACATTTCCCAAAAAAGTTTTAGGTCGAAATATACGGAGTGTTAAAATACTTGGATTAGAACAAATACGTGGATTCTTATTCATATAGTTTTTTTTTTTTTTTCTAATTCTTATTCATATAGTTTACTTCTTGTTTTTTTATTTTTCTTTGGCTAAAATCTTGCGGATAATCATTTTTTTTCCTTGCTGGCAAGCAACAAGTATATGTAATCTATAATGCAATTTTCTTCAGAAAATTTGCTCTTACTGACTTAATTTAAGTGTAGGGCCGAGCACTGACCAATAAGAATCCACATGACTGTTATTCCTAATCTTTTTTTTTTTTTGTAAATTAAAATACTGTTATTCCTAATCTTAGGTTGTGCAAAAAGATGAGGAGGAGTTGTACCAAAAAGTCTAGAGTTGTTGATTTTTTTGTTCTCCGAGGAAGACGAGTTGTTGATGGCCAGCCAGTAGGAGATGAAGCCGCCATATCATCCCAAATCGGATTATTCTTTGATTTTAACAAACAACTATAACAAAGTGTACGTACCCATCTACTCTTCTTCCTTTCTTTCATATTTTACATTCTCTTTGTACCTTTTTTTTTTAATATATTTTACATCATTTCTATCTTTAATTCCTCCTTGTTTTCTTATTATTGTTTGTTTTGATTATAAGATTCTTTGTAATAACAGGCCATTGGAAAAATGGTGACAGCTAGTTAGGGCAGTTGAGCAGCTTTGAATCAAATAGGGATTTCACATAAGTTTGAGTAGCTAAAAAAGTAGAAAAGATCCTTCCTTATAGCCCTTTTCTCCCTTCAATTAAAAAATAAAAAAATTGAGTAGCTAATAGGATAAAATATATACGGAACTCATTTATTCAAATAAATTTTAAACTACTTAGCCACCTACGCAGCTATATATATAGCTAATATATGCTCTCACATCAACTGTCCAAATTCAATTATTTTGAATCACATTTTCAAGGATTTTTGGTGAGGCATATATTTTTAACATTATAAGAGTAAAATTGTTGAAATCCCATATATACAATAATACAATCTCTAACGGATCCAAGTGATTAGTCTTCACTGTATCTCATGTGGTGGTTGCCAATCATATTGTTTTCTTGACTATTTTACACATCTATTGGATCCCCTGATTAATAACAGAAAACAAGAAACATGAACCATAAATATCTTTTTGGAAGCTTTGGAATGTTAATTGTGTTGAATCAAAGGGAAATCAAACGAAAATGTTTAAATATGAAACCCTTGAGTTGCAAACAAACACGGTTTACATTTTGTGAGTGGATATGAGAACAATAATAGCATCATCAAAACAGGGAAATGTTAGAACTGCCCATATAGAAGAATAGGTCCAGCTAAAGAGAGATGTTTCCCATATATTTAAGCAGATAAATAATTATGAATTGTCCATCTCTAATTACAAAAGACAGCGCATCTGGCATTATAACTACCAATGAAAAAAAAAAAAAACAAAGTTTGTTGACTTTGGCTTGATACTGTACAATGAGATAATTCATCTCCACCTGTGAAAGTAACAGATTGTTATCATTAAAAGTTTGACAACTTTATATACAAAAAAAAAAAAAAAAAAAAAAAAAACAGATAATAATAATGACAAATTCTTATAACCAACCTTTGACAGAAAGCAACTAACGAGAGAGGTGTTTTGGATGGATATGTTTCGATGCCATGCCATGCAGCTGTGAGGGTCCCATGTTAGACTGGTCCTGGAACAAGAAGGGCAAAATCGCATTGTAAGTAAATCCATGGAAAGCAAAAAGCTATAAATCCCAGCTGATGATGTTAACTACCATATCTTGCAAACTATCCTGCACATCAAAACAAGTAGGAGAAGTTTGTGGTCTGAAATGCAACTGCCCCTGCATGCAATAGAGTATCATTATTTAAACACTCTTTTTCAATAAGTATCAAGGTTTTGATAATCAACAATACTAATAATCCCAGGATACCCAAATTCTTTAGGGTAACTGAAGGTATCCGGGGGCAGAACAAGTATTTTACGTAAATAAATAAATACATAGATAAAAAGAGTAGTAGAGTAGAAAGCTAAATTATCTAGCAATCTAGAGGTGAAAAAAAGTCATCATTGACGGGACCATGGTATAGAAAATAATATATTTTTAAGGATTTTTAAAAAATTTAGGGTTGCCAAAGACCCTCAACTTGTAAGGTAGGTCCGCCTTGAAGGTATCTGTAACACAAATGGCCAGAGCAATGTGAACTATCCTCTTTCTTTTATTTTCAGATGACTTCCTTGACATAAATATCTGCCTACAAAACTATTACTAACATGATAGAATGCCATACCATCCCATGCAACCTTTGTTGAGTTAGGTAATGGGCATCATGGATAGGTGCAATTGAATTCAGTTGTCCCTACAACAAAAAATATGAGCCCAATTTAGGTATTTCATTTATAGACAGAACAAAACAATATCCAAAAAATTGATTAGTCAAATATCGATTACCAGCCCTTGCATGTTATGTTGGTTGCTGTAATATTCATCACGACTTGGAACTATTGGGTTTAATTGCCCCTACAAGAAGCAAAGATAGTTAAAAGAAGTTACTGATGTTGGAAATTCTTATCTATGGTTCCTTATTATAAGGTAATTTTTTTGAAAAATAAAATAAAAAACCCATAAATAATTTGAAGAAGAATCTTACCATCCCCTGCACGATTTGTTGAGTGCCAAAATAGCCATCGAAGGCAGCCCTTGAGTTCAGTTGTTCCTATAATAAATATATGGAAAAAAAAAATTTGGAAAAACTCAAATTGCTAAGTAACAGTCATAGTCAAATGAGAAGTGTTGAAAACAAGAATGTTTTCCTGTTGCATGCAGAATGGTAGCTACTAAACCACATCATACCATGTCTTGCATGCTCTCTTGCGATTCATAAGACATATCAAGCACTTGTGCTCGTAAATTCGCGTGTCCCTACAACAAGTACGGAACCCACATCAAGATGTCCCTTTAAAATATAATAACAGAACCTGCATTTCTTTGGAGAATAAAATGATCAAGTCTAAACAATGACATGGCATTACGAACCATTTGTTGCCAGTTGTCATGGGTTCCAATTGATATGACCTCTGGCTCTGAATGTACCTAAAATTACGCAAAAGACCTGCTCAAAAAATACATTTAACAAAATTCATAATACAAAATTCATAATAAAGTTTCAAGGTTAGATTAATAACCACCAAAAACTCAACTAACCTGTCTTTTTTTGGATGCGCTGTTTTTTTTATTTGTCTTGCTAAAGCTGTTACTTTGGTTCACTTCTTCAACTCCTTGAGGACCACGAATTGATGGTGTGCTTGGTTCTATTACACTCTGAATTGAGGTATTTACACTCTCACACTTTCTCAAAGCTTCTTCGAGTGCCTTCAACGCAATATTGTAACTCTCTGGGGATAAAGACGCTTCATCACCCAACTTGAAGGCCCGTTGACATAAATCATTGTAGCGTTGAACCCTACACTCAACAACAACTGAAACTTCCCTTGTTGTTTGTCTACTCTTTGCATCCTTTGTCCAACGTTTCAATACATACTGAGATGGAATGTTGTGTACACCAGACATTTGCAGAACAATCATTACATGCCTACAAAGGAAACCACTGAATTCAAATAAACGGCACAAACAAGATATATCTGATGTTGTTTCATTCCACACCACAATAAAATCTTGATTCTCTTCAAAATCTTGAACCCTAAAAGTTTTTGTTGCTCCATCTTCACTTTCTTTTCTTGGATGACAAGCAACTACTCCCAAAACCTCATTCTGGAATTTCTTGAATATCGCATGTGTGTACAAAGTTGCCAATTGTTTCCCAAAAGGTGATGGAGATTTCAAACCTGGTTGTTTATGCCAACTTTCAAAATCTGCTTTTGCTTCCTCTTCACACTTTTCCCTTATAATCGCTTTATACTGCTCTAGGAACTCCTTCAAAGTAGTTTTCCTTTGCATGTATTTGTCAAAGAAACAGTTTATGCTTTCTGATCGTTGGGTTGTAGACATACCTGCCAAAAAAATGTCTTTCATATATGTAGGTATCCATCGTCCACGATCTTCATACAAAGATTGAAACCATATGTCATTTCTTAAATTGAATTTCTCAACCATCTTCCACCATCTCCTTTCAAACTGTTCATTTGTCCAAGACTTAAAAATGCATTTGTCAAATTTAGTCATAAAATTTTCATGTTGCCTTATTACATAACTGAGCTTCTCATTAATTTTGCTCAGTATATGCCACAAACAAAAACAATGACGAGAATCAGGAAAGACCTCTGCAATAGCTTCTTTCAGGGCTTTGTCTTGGTCAGTCAGTATCACTCTAGGAGCCCGTCCACCCATTGCTCTAAGCCAAGCCCGCATCATCCAAACATATGTTGATTTTGTCTCTTCAGACAATAATGCACATCCAAGCGAAAGGAACTGAAAATGATGGTTCACACCAATAAAGGGAGCAAACGGCAATTTGTATTCACTCTTGATATGGGTGGTGTCAAAAAAAACTACATCGCCAAAACTACCATAATCAAGCCTGCCTTTTGCATCGACCCAGAAAACATTTCTTAGACGCTGCTCTTCATTTAGATCTATTGCATAAAAGAAGTTAGGGTTCTCATCTTGCATATACATGAACTGTTCAAGCATAACTTGAGCATCTCCTTCTTCTAAATCCAAGTGCTTTCCACTATCTAATTGATTTGTGATGCCGCCTTTCTGCTTGTCAACTTTCTTATAGCCACCAGATTGCCTGGACATTGTAACATACATCTTTTTTGTTCTTGCCCGGATAGCATGCAAGGCATCAACGTTACTACTATCTAGATCTAAATTCCTATGACCCCGAAAATAATAGGCTTGGTCTGGAAAAATTTCATGGTTGTGCTCCTTTATGAAACTACAGATAATCCATCTACCATCTTGCCTTTTCTTAACATGCATGCAGGCCTTGCAATCTGTTTTTGTCCAAGATAGATTAATTCTACCCCGTCTTCTTTTTACAGGAATATTTGTCGTGCTGTCTATATTTGGAACAGGTTCCACAGTTTCATCTGTCTTTCGTTCTCGCTTACTTCCATATCTAGTACATGCAAATTTTGCATCAATAAATTTTCCAGATATTCTGGATCGACGGCTTGCCTTAATTACAGCAGCAAATCCCACAGACTTAGCATATTCTTTGTAGAATGAAAAAGCTTCCTCCTTAGATTCGAATTCCATTCCATCATGAGGCTCTAAGCTTTTGCAAGAATTCAAGTTTATTCCTTCTCCAGCATGCCCTTTGTTTCTACCATCTGATATTCTTCCATTTACATTTGGTCCTGTGTTTTCCTTATCATTTCCAGCAACACTTGGAGTAATTATGTTCGATCCATCTCTATCATGCCCTTCATCTCCACTATCCACCATATTAACATTCACATTGGGCCTATTTTCTTCCTTATGGTATTCTCCTGAAGGCTGCTCAAGATCTATCCCCATAAAGAAACGTTTATTTCTATTTTCTTTTGGAAATCAAACTATTCACATATGTACCTGAGAAGTGAAGAAGAAAATGTGCACCGGTTAGAAGTAAATTAAGAATAATCCAAAGCCATCTAAAAGCTCCAGAACTAATATAATTCATATGTAAATCAAACAAAATTAAAAATGTAAAGCTTTATAAAAAAAAGTAGAACTTTCTTATTTACTAGCACAAAAAAAAAAAAAAAAAAAAAAAAAAAAGAAAAGAGAGAGCATTTTAACCAAAAACAACACGTGTTAAAGAATGAACAACGATCATTCAGAATCATTTAAAAAAACCTAGAGAAAACCCAGCCAGATATCAAATTAATTCCAGTTTTGCTGAGAGAGAGAGAGAGAGCAAATAATCACTAGATGTTTTAACCTAATCAAAGTCCTTGAACTTACAGCATAACAGTCATGTTCCAAATATGCATCGGCAGTACCACACTAAGCAAGGTTCCTTTGAAAAAATAATAATAATAATAAAAGTCCAAAAATTTCAATATATTTGAAAAGGAAAGATATTAATTAACTCCTAGAATAAACCATAAGGAAAACTTATTTTTTTCTTTAGCAATGAAAAGATTTTATTAAAATATCAGTAAGGAAGACTCTAGTTCACTATACGCATACAAGGGATAAGCAGAGAAGGAATTTACAAAAAAAAAAAATTCTAAGATCTTAAATTACAAAAATCTAAGAACTCTAAGAAAGAAGAGTAGAATCCCCCAATGGCCCTCAGCCAAAAAAGAAAACTATATCATGCATATAACTAACCGAGGCCTATATAAAACAAGTAAATTTTGCAGTACTCAAAATAATATTGATGTGGGACAACAAGCAATTGAGAAGAAAGTTTGAAGAGAGAGAACTAAAAGAGAAAAAGAAAAAGTACAGGAGAGGAGAGAGAAGAAGTTAGGAGAAGGAAGATGAAAACAGTCTATTGTTTTCTTTATGCATCAAAAACTAATTATCCCAGTACAATATTATGCTTAAATAGAGTAGGGATTAAACCCTAACCCTAGTGATACTTGGGTTGACAGCTGACTAAAATAACATAAAGCCCAAAATCATAAAAATAATATAACCAGTCTGAAAAATAAATAACAAAATAAAAAAAATGCGAAAAATAACAAAAGTGCCCATGATAATATCTTTAGCTCTCAATCACCCAAACACAAGGTCATGGATGGGGTCGTCCTCCAACGTCAACATCTATACACACATTATTGGTGGCCTGCGTACGATGTCCCCATCAACTCTCCCGGGGTGGAAAAAACTCAACCCGTCGAGTGTAACTCCTAGCGGCTCTAGTAGTACTCCAATAGATCAAGATCAAGCTTCTGCAATGTGTCCCTGGAGATCCATGTGCAGCCTAAATCTGGTGTTCCTTCCCAAACAAACTACGAAACGCTAAACTTCGCCATCTTTGGTAAAGACAACCTGCTCATCTAAACTAGCATCAATATGTTCTTTATGTACTGGTAGAAGGGGTAATGGGACAGGATTAGGTAATGGCGGGGTCAGATAAAGGGTCCTTAAAAGGATCATCTGGTTGGCCCCTATAAGCAACTACATTCTTTACATTAAATGTGGAGCTAATACCATAGTCAGGTGGGATGTCAATAACATACGCATTGGGTCCAACCCTCTGCAACACTTTGAATGGCCCAACACTACGAGCTTGCAATTTTCGAACAGATCTAGGTGGGAACCGTTCAGGTCTAATCCGAACCATTACATAATATCCTATGTTAAATGCAGTGTGACGCCTATGTAAATACGCTTGAAGTTTGTATTGGACATTACTTGCTTGAATTTGCTTACTGGTCTCATTATGCAAGTCCTAAACATGTTGTGCAAATGCTTCGGCTGACTCAAAAACCCTACCATGTGGAGACAATGGGAGAAAGCCTAAAGGTTTCCTAGGTTTATAACCATGGACAACTTCAAAAGGACTCAAGCCTATAGACCGGTGGACAGAACTATTGTAAGCAACTTGGGTTGTGGGGAGAATCAAATCCAAGTTCCCATTGTGGTCACCCACTAGGCATCTTAAAAGATTTCTTAGACTATGATTGACCACTTTAGTTTGGCCATCTGTTTGAGGATGAAAGGCAGTGGAAAACTTCAGTTTTGTCCCAACCGTGTGCCAAAGGGTTTTTCCAAAAATAACTCATGAATAGAACATCCCTATCAGATACTATGGTCTTGGGAGGACCATATAGTTTGACAATCTTGTCGAAATAAAGCTTTGCAACTTTAGAAGCGGATGACGTCTCGGCACATGGAATGAAGTGGACCATCTTGGAAAAGCGGTCCACTACCACAAAGATGGAATTGTGCTTCTTTAAAGTACGCAGAAGCCCAAGCACAAAATCCATATTAACATCTTGCCAAGGGAAGTTTGGCACAAGGAGATGAGTGTAAAGGCTAGTGTTCTGCTTTTTGTACTTGGCAAACTGGTATGTGCGACAAAGACCAATCAATTTGGCAACATCTCTTTTTAGGCTTGGCCAATAAAACTGGTGCTCCACTTCCTCTATAGTAATATTATGGACAAAGCGTCCCAAGAGGCCTACCGCGTGAATCTCCCAAATTAAGAAATCTCAAACTGACGTCCGCATGATGCAAAATTTCTTGGCTCGGAATAAATATCCATCTTGGAGTATAGTCTGCATTAGGGCATTGTCCATCTTCTAGGGCTATGTAAACCTCTCAAAAATCAGGACATGACTCATAATCCTCTTTCAATCTTTCAAACCCCATAATCTTGACACTCATCATGGAGAGTAAAGTGAGTCAGCGACTAAGTGCATATGCCACCTTGTTCTCAACTCCTGACTTATCCTTCAACACAAATGACTAGGCTTGCAAGAACTCAACCCAACAACCATGCCTATAATTGAGTTGAATTGAAGTAGTGTAGGGCTTCATGGTCCAAGTAGAGGAAAAACTCCTGCAGTAGTAAATAATGGCGCCAGTGGTGTAAGGCTTGCACTGCCACATAAAACTCTTTGTCATAGGTTGAATACTTTTTATGGCCTCATTCAGTTTTTCACTCAAATAGGCTATCAGGTGATGCTCCTGAATAAGAACTCCACCTATACCAACGCTTGATGTATCGCACTCCACCTCGAATACTTTCGTGAAATCCGGGAGTCCTATGACGAGGGCTTCAGTCATTTTCTTTTTAATCTCTCCAAATGCTTTGGTTGCAACACCTGTCCACTTAAATTCACCTTGCTTCATATAGTATATTACGGGAGACATAATGATGCTAAACCCTTTAACAAACCCACGATAAAAAGTAGTGAGCCTGTGAAAACTACGAATGTCATGAATATTCTTGGGCTCGAGCCTATCTAGGATCGCCTGAACTTTTTGTGGATCAGCAGATATTCCATCTGTGGAGCCTATGAACCCTAAGAAGATGACTCTATTGGTGAGGAAGGAGCAGTTCTTAAGGTTGGATACAAGCTTTCTTTTCTGAGGGTGGCACAAATTTGTGTGAGATGGTCTAAATGTTGCTCCTTAAACTTGTTGTATAAGAGGATGTCATCAAGTATACAACCAGGAATTTAACCATGAAAGGTCTTGGAACTTGTATGATCACTCTCTTAAAGGTACTCAGAGTGTTTGAAAGGCCAAACGGCATGACCAACCATTCATAGAAACCATCCTTCAACTTGAAAGCAATCTTCCACTTGATGGTAGCCACTCTTTAGATCAATCTTGGAAAAGAGCAAGGCTCCTGCCATCATGTCCAACATGTCATCGAGCTTAAGAATTTGAAAGCGATACTTTACAGGATCTTATTGATGGCTCGACTGCCCACACACATTCTCCAAGAACTGTCCTTTTTAGGGGTTAGGAGAGCAAGAATTGCTCAAGGACTTAAGCTTTCTCGAACAAACCCCTTTTCTAAAGAGCTCATCATCTACTTACCTTTTTAACTCAACGTGTTTCGTGGGATTCATCTTGTAGTGAGGCAAGTTTGAAAGAGTTGATCCCGGAACAAAGTCTACGGCATGTTGAATATCAAGCATAGGTGGTAATTGGTCCGGGAGATCTTTGGGAAAGATATTATGGAATTCTTTTTTTTTTTTTTTTTTTTGATAAGTAAGATATTATGGAATTCTTTAAGAGCACTAACATCCAGCTCAACAAATATTTAGCTAAGATTTAGCTAAAAAACCCATTTTTCTATTTTAACTACTTACTTTTTTAAAGCACCTACATCCGGCTTAGCATTTTAGCTATTCACTTTTACTTTACCATATAAAATATTATTTCTTAATCTACTTTCCTTATTCCCAAAGAAAAGAGAGAATCCCGATTTATTTATCAATATAAATTATAGATTATTGAGCAATAGTGCTGAGCACTATGGCAGTTTAGCAAATCTTTAGACAACTTACTAAGCCAGATGTGGAGCTTTTTTTGCTATAAGACTAGCTAAAATAGCTTTTTAGCTACTTTGTTGAGCCCAATGTGAGTGCTCTAAGTACAAAACCTATATCTTCATGCAGCTCCTCCCAAGAGTCCTTGAAAATCTATTTAGCGAACATAGCAAATATGACGGACTCTTCGTTGGCTTCCCTTTCGAATTCTCTAGGGCTTATGATGTTCAAGCACATCCATAGGGATAATATCACACCATATCTTGTCCTTGTAGTCAAGAAACTGAATAGGGACAAGACCCTCTATGTCACTATTATAGAGGATCAACCCATGATACACTGTATGGGTTGTGATGGGGAACTAGCTTCAAACCTAAGTGGGTAACAATAATGGATGAGACTGCATTAGCGCAACTCCCGCTATCAATAATGATTTTGCAACTCTTGTCTTCACACTTAATGTAGGTGTGGAAGATTGCAGTCCTTCGCAAATCATCAGTCTCCTTAAGCTGTGCAAGAGCACACCTGACTACACACACCCTGGGCGTCTCAAAACCAATCCCTTGCTACTCAATTTGATTTGAAATGTCTCGAATGCAACCTAGAAAATTAGGATCACTCGCGCGCTCCTCCATCCTTTGATGGGAAGCCTCCATTGACTCCACCCTCTCAAAGAGATCTTTTATCTGAGCTTGGGTGGTTGAGATTTTCCAATTGGTTGTGGATGGTATTCAATTGGTCTAGCAAGTATTTCCTAAAGGTGTCAAATTGGGTGGGATCCATGTTAGATAAGGATGCAGAACTAGAGACTACTTGCCCACTGCGTAAATGCATGCAACTGTTCAATGAATGCAATTACGACCAGCAAAAACCTTGCAAATTGAGGCCAATAGAAAATTAAAGCTAATTAGCTCTAATTTATTTTTTTTTATTTTTTATTTTTTTGAAGTCAGTCAAAGTCCAAATAGATAAAAATGAAAACAAATAGTGATGAAGATATGGTTATCGAAGCCTTGTGTGTTGATCAGACGAGGTGGTGCAAAGGTACAGTAAACTTCAGTTTGCGTTGGAATCTGCTTCAATTCAATTGTTATGGAAAACAATCAAACCTGACTTTGATACCAAAATTGATGCAGGACAACAAGCAATTGGGAAGAAAGTTTGAAAAGAGAGAAGAAGCGGAGAAGAGGAGTAAGGGAGAAGAAAAAGAAACACGGGAGAGAGAAGTCAAGAAAAGGAAAACAACAATAGTTGATTGTTTTCTTTATTCTTCGAAAACTAATTATCACAGTACAATATTATGCTTAAAAAGACTAGGGATTAAAATATTTGGACTAGAGCCTCGTCCGGGTGAGAGAAAGGCCTCATCTGAACAAGCTTAGGTAAACGGGGAGAACATCTTTTAGCTGAGTCACGTCCGGACCTAATTAGAAGTGTTTGATGTTTCTTCTTCTACTTCCTAGGGCAATGTTTAAACCCAACATATGTCCAAAATGAATACTTTAACGCATATTCAGATATCATTGCCCAAAGAAGCACTTCTAGAACTATAGGGATCTTACACCGAATCAAGAATTTCTTCCTTTCTTAGAACATATGTTGGGTAATAACATAGCAAGCAGATTAGATGCATTACCACGTCTCACGTGATGTAATGCGTGACACAGGAACTTTGTATGTTGATGTGTCCATCTAGCATGGAAGATAACATATATTTCAAAGATACTGTTTAGTTCACCTGTTTAAGAGACAGCTCTGACAAGTGCTACATTTAGTATATATCTAGCTATTTCTCCAAGATAATTAATTGATCAGCACAAGACTATTTAGTTAGAAGAACAAATCAGATCTATCCTAAAGTGAACAGAGAGCACTGGTTCAAATAAGCTCTTTGAGATTTTAACAAACCAGATCTTTTAGAATAGTTCTTAAACAAGAATCACATGTAGCGCACTTGCAATCCTCTTTATAGCTTGAACATAATGAACTATATAACCCTGCAACCCATTGAAGACACAGGGACAGACGCAGGGGTGGTTAGTCTACTGGTGTCAAAAATCTTCAAAAGTTTCTATTTTCTGAAATCTGAAAGGAGATCTAACCTATTAGTTATGCCGAAAATTAAATATTTATCAGATTTAATCAACAAACTATTTGAGATATTTGAGATATTCAATTTTTTTGAGTAATTTAGAAATTATATGCAATTCATTACACCTGCTGAAATGGGTTTGTCAATTTCTGCCAAAGCTTTTCATCTTCACAACTTCCACCGCCAACTCCTAGTTCTAAAAGTTTCACTCCACCATAGAGTCAAATCTCTGCATGATATGATCCACCTAAAAACTAAGCTATGATGATCACTGAGATGGGCGATGAGATCACAACTGAAATCATCAAGAGTACTATGAGCCAGATCAATATTATACATGGAGATGAAAATTACATTCAGTGATTATCAACTGTACAATAGTAGTAATAGTACACTGCAATTAGGGAACAAAGAAATTAAAATGTTTAGGAAAAAAAATAATCCTAACTCCCTCATCAAGAATCAAGATTACTGAAAAGAAGACATTTATCGCTTAAAATTGGATGTTTGTACATTGGCTATGTGATATAGCCTCTGCCACTTAGAAATGATTTAAAACCAAAAGCAAAAAACAATGGATTGATGTAACTGGCATGCAAAATCTGGGTACTACTTTAAACAGCAACTGGAACATCATGCTAGGTGCAATAGAAAGATCACAAGTTAAAACTGGTGAAAAAGAAAAACCACAAGAAAGAAATATAGAAAACCCACTTCACAGATTCCTATAACTGTCAAAATTCAAAGTTTCAGATTAAAAAAAAGGTACATAAGTGCAATGCCAAAACTACAAGAATGAAAATGGCGGCAAAGAAAAAGTAACCGGAAGAATGAAATGCCTAACACCCACTTCACATATTCAGTTTACAGAAAAAAATTACAAAGCTTTCAAACAAAATCCTTTAAAACGAAAAGAAAATGCAATACCAAGATGACAAGTGCTAATTCGAATAGAACAAAGAACACACAGAAGAATGAAATGCCAAAAACCCACTCCAGAGATACATATAACCCTCAATACTGAAACTTTCAAACAAAAGATCCTGCATAGAACATTAAAGTGCAATACAATAATTAGCTGACAACAAAGAATGCCCAGATAAGTAAAACGCCAAAATCCACTTCTCGGAGACCATATAACAACAAAAATGGAAACTTTCGAACGAAACTATACACAAAGCAACATGTGACTAGATTACCAAGATGAGAATTAAAATTAGCAGAAAACAAAGAATCCCCAGAAAAGAAAAATGTGAGATTCCCACTTCTCAGAACTAATTAGCAATAAAAAAAAAACACTTCGACGAATAAATATACCAAACAACTACACAATCACTGAAGAACAGACCCAGTAAGTCAATAACAGAAAGAGAGAGAATACAAGAATTTCAAAACAAATAAATAAAAAATAAAATCTATAAATAGGACTAAGAATTGAGAAAAAAAGAAATGAAAGGGATTCAGAAAATTACAGGATTAGACTGAGGATTAAAGAGTAAATATAGTGAGCATCGGATGGTGCTGGCAGTTTTTGGGGAAGGCGAGTAAACAAGTTTTTGCCTTTTCAATTCAACCTTAGGGCTTCAGAAACCAAAGCCGCACTCGCATTCTGCATCTACAATACTCGCCCAGGGACAACTCCTGGGTCCACTCGTTTAAATCCTAACCACAACCGGCAGGTCAAGCACCTCTTTTGTCGGGTCCAAATATCTTTACGCTTTTGCTTGTGTCATCTTAACAAGCTGACAAGTGAGGTTTTTGTTTTTTTTTTNTTTTTTTTTTTTTTTTATTGAAAACTAATAAAAGCCTTCTGAAACTTTTATGCAATTTGAAGAACTCTCTTAATTTTTTATTTTTTTTAGTTTCACTCCTTGAACTTTTAATTTCTATCAGAAAATCCCTTCCGTCTGTTTTTACCGTTAAAATTTTTTGACATTCCCAAAATATCTCTGTATTTTAAACAAAAAAAATAAATTAAAAAATCTAAATCCTAAAATGAGGGGTATTTTGAAAATTTCAAAAAATTTTAACGGTTAAAACAAACGGAGAGGGGTTTTCTGGTAGAAATTGAAAATTCGATGAGTGAAACTGAGAAAAATCAAAGATTGAGGAGAGTTCTTCAAATCGCGTGGAAGTTCAAGTAGCCTTTGTGAAGTTTTCCTCCTCTTTTTTCTTTTTTTTTTTTTTTGCATTTGAATCTAAGTGGGTATTTTTTTGATGGCTCCTTTTGGCATCTATTTTAGAGCATTTTTGTCAGGCTCTTTAAAGTATGAATTTTCTATTTTAGAAAGTCAAAATTCACTTTAAACCATTTTATTGCTTCCATCCGGCTCTTCACTTTGATAAAAAAAAAAAAAAAAAAAAAAAAAAAGGAAAGCATAAAATGGCTTCCTACTAGTAAGGAGCCATTTCATAGCATTCTCATCCGGCTCCTTAAATTTACTCCCTATTTTGAGGATAAAATTATTTTTCTCTACTTTAACTATCTATTTTTTCTAATCATCTACATCCGGTTCCATAAACTAGAGATATACTTTCACTTTTTTATTTAAATATAATATTTTAAGAAAAAGGTGAAGAGATAGAAAATTGAAAAAAGTAAAAAGTTTAAGAGTGAAATTAATATTTTATTATTTTAAAGAGGAGTAGGGAGTAGTATAAGGACATGAAAAGGGGAAGCACTTACATCCAAAGACTCGAAGCAGAGTATATTCAGGAGCTTTGTTGTACAATTTCTCAAATGGAGAAGAGAATGCAAGGACAGGAGTTGGTAACCTATTAAGATGTAGACGTAGGTAAGAAAGGCATCAACCCAATTCTAAATCCTTGCCTTTGAAGGGTTGTTATACCAAGAGATGTTGTCATTCATTGGTAATATATGCATTGACACCACTATCAGCATACCACTGTTGTTCCTTAATTTCAGAGTTGAGTTGGGTCACCATGGCAGCAAGCTGGGATGGAGGATGTCTTCCTTGGAATGCATAGTCCATCTTATGAAAGCAATCAAGTGCTTGATGATTAGTTTTGCCACAGATTTGGCAAGGCACTCGATTGGAGTTGTTGAAGGAGAAACCATTCTAATGAGAGAATATTTGTTGCTTATTAATGTGTTATCCACCAGAATTGTTGAGACTCTTGGAAGGACTGGATCGTGATGGAAATCTAGTAAAAGAAGCATTCTTCATTTTTCTATTAGGATGAAAATCCTGGCTTGAAAGGCCTATTTTGCTTATGCATAACTAAAGCAAAGTTAGTGGTATTTGTGGAAATAACCTGCTATTGGTTGAGAAGCATCTTGTGAGATAGCAGCTCATCTTGAAAATCCAAAAAGTATAGGAATTTGTCCATGGAGGTGAAAAGGCAACGACAAAGGCATTAAATGAGGGATTTAGCCCACTAATGATGAAAGATATGAGACCTTCATCATCAATAGGTTTCCCAATGGCCGCAAGCTGATTTGCCCGAGCTTTTGCATTATTTAGGTACTCAGAACAAGGCTTTGAGCCTTGATTGAGAGAATGAAGTTGATGCTTCAAGTGGGAGACATGAGACCAAGACTGTGATGCAAACCTTGTTGCTAAAGTAGTCCATACTTGCTGAGAAATATGGAGCCCATAAACCGTAGAGAGGACATTGATCCGGCTTATGGTTTATGGATTAGACTAAGTAGTGAAGCCGTCCTCTCTACGGTTTATAGGCTCCATACTTCTCAACAGGATTGAATTCTTCCTTGCCTTGATCATCAGGCAGGAATTGAGGAATGCAAGGTTCAGAACCATCAACAATGCCCATTTTGCCATGCTTTTCAAAACAAGAACCAGCTGAGAAAGCCATGGAAGGTAGTTAGGACCTTCAAGTTTGATGTAGACAAACTGTGCAAGGTTTGGAAGAGTAAAAACAGGGGTTGAGGAAGAGGATGAGGAAGCCATAGGAAGTTTGGAAAGGGAAAATCTTGAAGCAAAAATGTGTTGGCCTATAGTAACTCTGATATCATGAAACAATATGAGAGGAAAATGTGTTTTTCACCTAATGATTCGTAGCAGTGATACATTGAGTATTTATACAGAGAATGCCAATGACTAATACAACAAATTGATGTGATTACAAAATTACTGGGATTACATAAATCATGGACTAGATATCTTCTTCTATGTTGAGCTTTTGATTGAGGGCAATCCACATTTATCAACTTTGATTTGTATTCCTTCTTTGTCATGAGCAAACTTGAGATCACAACAGCAAGACCTTCCTTATGCTGTTATGATTCTTTCATTTCTTGCTCAATGGTAGCAATTGTACTCGAGATCACAGCAGTAGGACTTTTCTTGTACTATTGTGCTTCTTTCCTTTCTTTCATAAAAGTAGCAACTATACTGTCTCGATATAATAGATTGCTTAATAATGATTTACTAGAGCCATAATCTGAGCTTGGCAAATTGGATGCCTTAATTGCTGCATGATTGGAACTTGCCTTGTTGGGCTATGATGTATGCATGCTAACAATATTGAGGTTTTGGGAGAGCTACCCATTGCATCGTAGCTGGATTATAAAACCTAAAAAATGCATTGCATAAATTCAATTTCTATTGTAAACAAGAAACCTATTGGAAGAAGCAACAACATATACTGTCCCTACTAACACATACGAAAAATCAAAGTTTTTTCATACTTTTGTAAGAACTATATGTAATGTCCAGCCCTAAATTCATAGAGCGAAAGTGGAAATATAATTTTTCTTTCATCAATAAACAACAAGACGTCACTACTACATCTTTAAACAATTAACGCAATGGAAATACTTGTAATAATTTTTATCTTTCAATTGACCTGATAGACTTATCAAACTAAAGCTACTAATACATTACATAAAATCATTACAACTGAATCTTAATAAATAATACATCTTATAATGACTTGCCACACTAGGTATCAATACAAGTCTACAAAGGCTGACAAAGCTTAAGTCAGCAAACCACAAACTAATATAACCAATCATACACCTGAATGACTTTTAAGCTCGCACGCGGACCAACACTAATCCATCAACCTGCAACAAAAGCATCATCTACACGATCGTGGGGTTAATCACGTTCGTATAACAGATATATGAGTTCACGGTCTTAGTTTGTATAATAATCACTAAGTTTTTGCATTAAGTCAACTTTTATTTATACAAACGTTTACAATAACAACTAATCATCTTCATAAAAGTAGTATCTCATTTATTCAAACTTAGCGTAGCTAATGAGATAAACAACGCATTCATAAAGCATTTTGAAATATACTATATAACTATGAATGTATGCATATGCTTCAAAATACGCTTGAATATATATATATAAACTCATCTATGCATTACTTTGTGCAATATAATATCAAAATATACAAAAATATATGCATTCTATTCACTCCAAGTCTCGGATCACATACATACAAGTATATTTAAGTTCAAATTTTACAAATCATCATATGCAAACTAACTGTAGACATATATACATATGTGCTGTTCCATTCAACCTCATATGCATACCAATATATCTAACATGAAATTCCTCAAAATTCAATAATCATATAAATCTTCAATAAATATACAATGCATGATTCATTTTTCTCTTTACTTATATGTACAGCCGCCTTATGGACACCTTCCTAGCAAACTGCACACATCAGCCTTAGGGACAATTCTCTAACCTCTTGCCTTAGGGACAACTTCCTAGCACCATCTTTTCATTATATCTTATTCATCATTCATGTTCATGCTCATATATCAATGCTCATGCTTTCATGTCTATGCATCATCAAATCTCAACATAACATCTTTTCTCAACAATCATGTCGTAATAATTAAAATCAAAGTCATTTCTCAATCATCATAATTCAATATCTCAAAACATCAAAATAATCAATAATTATAGTATTTCTTTAACATCTCAACACTTACAAAATCACAACAACAATATTAATCACATCTCATCAAACATTTCATAAATCATTAAAAGTATCAAGGTAACGATAAATTATTCTCAAAACAACATATGATTGGCTTGATCTTGTCATGACTAAAATATACTTTGAAAACATTAAACTTATATTCTTTCTCAACATGTTTAGCATTTATAAATTTTTTAAAATCATTGATAAAACATTTTGAAAATATAAAATGGATTTTGTTTTCAGTGAGAAAGATACTCACCTTAAGAGACCATGAGAGATTTACAACTAAGGCGCTCAAGCTTGCTTACTCTTTCGAAATGCTTCCATGACCCAGTTACCCTGCACTATAAATTAGAGGACTAGCTTTAGTCCTTAGCCTCTAATCTCGTGTTACATACCTGCAATTAATTTCAGCATTAGATTTGGCTAAATTATTGAGCCCTAAACTTTATTACACATGAAGCTACTCTCACGCTCTCTCGTAAGATACTCACCTTAAGAGACCAAGAGGGATTTACAATTAAGGCTCAAACTTGCTTACTCTTTCAAAATGCTTCCATGACCCAGTTACCTTATACTATACATTGGAAGACTAGCTTTAGTCCTTAACCTCCAATCTCGTGTTACATACCTGCAATTAATCACAGCATTAGACTTGGCTAAATTATTGAGCCTTAAACTTTATTACACATGAAGCTACTCGCACGCTCTCTCGTAAGATTTCTCATTATCCCAAACTAGCTAAACACTGCTATCATCTTACAAGCTTACTCAACTAAAGACTCATTCTAATTAATCGCTTGATAAATTAAGCATAACTTAATGAAACACTTAACCGCTTATATTATACATGAATAAACGCATTAATCATTTAATTATTACTCCAAGTGAATTGAAAACATATTTACGTATTTCTTAATATTACTAATTTATATTTATTGACTTAAGGTTATTTAAGTTATATTATTATCCTATAACATTCTAATCATTAACCATTATATTTAATATAATTGTTCTTTAATTAGTAAACATATAATTAACTTTGACCATATGTTATAATGATTTAGTAATTTTATAACTATTTAAACTTAACTGTAATCTCATATTTGAATACGCCTATATATTTATCTAACACTTATATTCTCAATGCTCACATACACAACTTATATTAATTCCCATTTGTTACTTATAACATATTGCCCTTTCATTCTCCTATTGTTCATTTACTCTTTGTTTTTTTTTTTTTTAGAATACAACTAGGAACGGTGGGAGGGGACGAATTCTAAAGGGTGGGGCAACCCAACAATAAACCCCATACTAGTTTGCTCAGTGTAGGTAAACAGAAAATAAAAGGGAATGTATCAATAAATTAACACGGCCCTATGTCTTGGAAAAAATTTCAAGAAAGGTCACTACTAAAGGCAATATTACCACTGCAAGTCCTCACTAGAGTGAAGGCCGCAGTAGCACGAGCACCACTGAGCAAGGTCAAAACAGAGCAACCGAAGGAAAGCACCAACAATAAGAACTCGATTACAAAAGTCTCCATCAAAAGATCAAACCAAGTAAGAACTTGGAGACAGTAACCCAAACAACACAAACAACGCAGTAAAACACAATAAAAGTTGCAAAAATACACTAAAAAAAACAACTAAATACAAAAAACTCCAGCAAGGGTGGAAAAGGGTGGTAGAGTCGCAAGTCGGAGAAGCCACGGGCCGGTGAAGGGGATCCACGCGCCAGCGCATGGAGTACACTCACAGGAGAGTGGGATCCATGCGCAGGCGCGTGAGGGCCACACGCCGGCGTTTGGTGGCCAGATGGTGGCGTGGATGGGATTGGCGGGTTGCGAAGAGGACCAGAAGCACAGAGGTGGGGCGCGTTTGAGGTCGAGGCTAATGGAAGTCTACAGATTTGGCCTTGAAAAAGCCAGATCTGTGAACCTCTTTAGATCCGATAATCAACCGGCAAGAGTGAGTGGAGGAGGACCAGAGAGCTGCACAGTGAGTGGAGAGGGGCGAGCAGAGAAGGGCTAGAGCAAAGAAGGGTGAGAAACAGGAGAAACAGAGAAGAAAAACAAAGAAAAATGGAGAGGAACGGAGGAGAAACAAGAAAGAACGAAAAAAGATGAAGGGAAGTAAAGGGAGGAGTATAGAGGCCAGCTCCATAACTCCTCCCTCAGAAAAATTCATGAAGGAGCATAAAGGTCTCACGAAGGTGACAACAATGGAAGAAAAAACTTCCAAGAGCTTCTCTCTCTGTTCATTTACTTTTTATTTAATTACTTATCACACTCAATGGGTTTACATCCTCATGACCATATTGCCCAACATTCCAATTCATGCTTAGCTAACTGACTTTAACTTCTAGGTAACATTCAAACTTAAACACCTTCAACTCAAACAACTTATCTTAATACTACAAAATCAAATCATTATAAACCATAAACTTTGCCATCAATAGAACCAACACATTTTATTAATACAAATAAACTTTCAACCCAACCAATTCCGCATTCATTTTATTTTAACTAAAGTTTACTCCAAAACATATTAAGAAATTACATATTAACCATTCCAATAAATCTCAATCAAGATTTTATTTGCAAAATTTCACTTCCCCTAAATACAAACACATCCGACCTTAATACTTAAAAATCACATATTACATATCCAGAGTCCTACTTAGCAAAACATCAAGCAAAACAATTCTAACCCATTCTTAATAATCACAAAATGCCCAAATCAACATAACAAAATCTCAATTCTTATTACCCCAACTACATTAACTCTATCAATTGCTAATTAATATTTGACCCTCCTATTTAATTTAGCTACAACTTAATTTTACAAATAATTATTTGCCACACTATGATTTATTATTCTAATCTCATTAACCATATTTTAATTTATTTTATTTATTAATCAATCACACTAACTTATTTCAAATCTCTTTGTTAATTAAAGCTTTTATTACATAAATATATCACTATTAAATAATATTGTTATTATACTTATTACCACACTAATATTATTATTAATTAATCTTATTTCCACTAATTCAAATTGTTTCAGGGTTATTAATAATAAACTCCTTAATTATTTTCTTGGGCGTCTCTAGGGGTGTATTTAAGCCGAGTCAAGCCAAGTATTGAGTGTTCAAGCTTGGCTCATTTAAGTTTATTTCAAACACGAGTCGAGCTCGAGCATATCACCGAGCTAGATATTCTGTTCAAGCTTGGCTCATTTATTTTTCGAACGAATTCGAGCTTGTTCACGAGCGACTCAATTAACTTATTAATTTCTTATATAAAGTAAATATCATGAATGTTTATATTTTCATAAATTCATACTAATAATTAATTAATTAATTAATTATTGTTCAAATTTTATCAATTTGGTTAATTAAATAAATTAACTTAAATCTTAAATAATCCAATCGAGTTTATATGTATGTTTTCTAATATGTATATAAATTCCTTATGTACATATACAAACGTTAACACACACATATTCATATATACTTACAAAACATACTCATGTACACACAAATCTCTAAAACTATTACATGAACAATAATTCAAATTATATCTATCATATTAGGAAGAGAATTCCCTTTTATATAAGATGTTCTTATTACAAAATTAAAATAATACTAAAAAAAATTATAAAAATGAAGTTATACGAGTTTATACGAGCTTATTCGAGCCGAGCTGAATTTATACGAGTATGTCTCGTTTAATATTCGAATATATTATTGTGTTCCCGAACGGCTAATTTATTATTCGAACCGAGACCGAATCGAGTTTAACCGAGTCGAACCGAGCCGAGTTCACGAGCAGCTGGGCTCATCTTACACCCCTAGGCGTCACACTATGGCCCCGACCAACAGTGGCGGAGCTCGTTTCTTGTTTTTGTAGGGGCGAGAACGCTGGAAAGCGAGACTAATAATTAATTAATATAATATAATGTTATATTTTAATACGTAAGACTTATGTCTCTATTTTATTTTCAAATGTAATGTGGCCTTTAAAATCACCATTATATCAAAATCTAATAGTTATACATCACAAATTCAATGATAATTTTAAAAACCACATCACTTTAAGAATAAGAGGGGAACAAGAGTCCTACGTATAGTATTACTCTGGTATGTAATCTCCCAAATTTAATAGTGATGTGGCCGCAAGGAATCTCCCACCAATTTGACTGTTATGGGAAGAATATTTTTACACTATTGACATGTGCCTTGAATTTAGTGGGTGAACGTCTTTCTTGTGTTCTACACAAGTTTGAATTACTTTTGGGTTTGGAGACCTTTCTCAAGTCAGAATCGTGTTTGAACTTTTTCTCTCCAAGAACGTTTGTAATAGGTGAGGTTCACCAACTTGAGCCATTGCACAACATACACTATTATATAAGCTGCATTGTCTTTTTGTTTTTGCAATCGTCTTTCTACCTTTTCAAATCAGCCGCATTACAACCTTAATTTGAAGTGTCTTTGTCCCATTTAAAACAACTATGAATGAAACATCCAATTTATTTTTTCTACTCCCTCATAGCTTTCTTGTTTGAGACTACCTAATTCCAAAAATTCGGAATGAGTCAAGTTCAGAGTTGGCTTGAAATTATTTTCGAAATTTAGGTTCAATCAATTGCCTCTATGCTACTATAGACCAAATTTTACAAAAATACCCTATTACCTATTAGTAATTATGGAGGAAAGTGTGATCGTTTGTATTTTTTAGCCAAAAATTTGGTGCTTAGGGACCAGATAAATCTGATTATTGGTTAAAGAAGAAAAAGTCTTCATTAATCAAGCTTGGTCAGCAACATTATGGTAATGCCACCTTTTATGAATAAAAAGATCGAGGTGCCACTATTGGATAATGAGTGTATTGGAAGCAGAAAGAATGGTCATTTCACGAGGGTCACTGCAACAATTTGATGTATGTTCATATTTTATATTTATGTTTTTGTATTTATTTATGTTTATAATTTGATGCTAAAATAAGATTTATTTTTCATTACAAATAGACAAACTGTTGTATAATAAAAGTTTATAAAACCTCAACGAAGAAGGTGGAGGCGGAGGCGAAGGCGGAGGTGCCATCATTTAATCTTTCACAAAACAAAGAGTAATAGTAAGACCAAACAGGGGAAAATGCATAATACTATCAAACAATGGCAGAATAGGAGTAGTTGACACGGGCAAAGGTGGATGAGGAACAAACAAAACTAGTGAAGTAAAAGTAACAGACGATGGAGGATGAGAAAACATAAGTTTATGAGCTAGGGGGAGGAGTGGTGACAGAGGAACTAGGGGAAGAAGTGGTGGCAGAGGCGATTATGAAGTTGAGGATTATAAGGTTAAGGAATATTATGAGCATTTTAGACTTTTCCTCCTTCCAAACCGCATGTGCCGCACACGTTATCCAAATTCCGTTAGATAAGACGGATAAGAGTAACAAATGAGTCACATTAACAATCCATGAAACTTCGTGGGGGTACATTGTCAATTATTAAACTTTGGAGACTAAATTGAAAAAGTAGTCAAAGTTTAGGGAGGTAAACTGTATTTTTTTCGAAAGGACAATGCTAGATCTCCATCTCCCATAACTATCTTTGTCCATCTTTCTAACGTGGCTTATATATATATTTTCAGCCCTATAGACTAAACAAAAGAGGGGGGAATTATTTTCCCCCCATTTCGTTGCAGAACGCCCCCCCCCCCTCTCTCCAACCGGCGCCCTCCTCCACCACCGGCGTCATCCTCCACCGACGTGGACCAACGTCCTCCTGCACCGGTGTTTGGGCGTTACAGTGTTTTTTGGTTTCGGCTCCTTCTTCATCTCCTGCACCGGCGTTCTCAACCTCTAAAAGGTAGTCTTCTTGATCTCCCTCTTGTTAGCTGGTTTGGGTTGGATTTATGCTTCAATTTATGCTTTGTTGTAATTTTTTTTCTCTGGATCAGCTGATCAGGTGTCTGGCAAGCCATCAGTACTTTAGTTCAAAAAAAAAAAAATTGAATCAGGTGTGTTTTTTCAAAGTTTGATCTATGCTTCTTTTTTTTTTTTTCCTTTCTTTTGGATATAGTATCTGTCTTGAGTAGTGTTAGTTCAAAAAAAAAAAAAATTGAATCAGATGTGTTTTTTAAAGTTCGATTTATGCTCCTTTTTTTTTTTTTTAAGCTTAGCATTTTCAAACAATGGGCATGCTTTATACTATGGTTTAGTAATTGTTACAATTATAGATGATTACTTTGTTATTCTGTAATGTTTTCATCTTAACTGTCTAATTGAAATAGCAAACATCGACAATTATTTATAGAAAACATCTTAATGCTTTACTTTAATTTTCTTCCTATATCTGCAAATTTAGCCAATTATAAGGACAAAAAGAATCAATTGTCTTCTTCTTCTTCTACTTTATTTTTTGGTTTGATTTATGCTTCATTGTTCTTTTTTTGGTACTTCATAATTGCTTAGCTCAATTGTATTGACTTTCTTTTCATTTGGTTTTTGTGAATGCATAATAGAAAATTTTCTTTACAATTGCTGCATAGAGTTGTTAGAAACTATCATGTATCAAATTCCATACTCAAATGCCTCATTTCATTTTTTTTTAATTGCATTGACTCCATGATATTTATTTGTATGCTGGAATTTGATTTCGAAAACGTTGCATTTTCGTTTGTCACTTTTCTCCTAAATGGAATTTTCAAGCTCACGCTTGGAGAATTATGGCGAAGATGAATATATGTTTACACGGATTTGAAATGAAGATGCTTTAACCTACCAAGATGGCCCTCAAATTGATTAGGCTCCTTACTTTTGTTTGCGTTATAATTTTGGTTTGACCTACCAAGATGACTTTGAAATTTGTATCTGTTTTTTGATAGATGTGGATGAAAAAGTGGAAGAACCAGATAAATCAAAGACGTTGAGTTCAGAGGAAAAGTTGGAAGATTTAGAGATGGATGATTTAGAGTTGGATGCTAAGGAGGGCAATATCACACACTATGAGGAGATTGATGGGGATGAAAAAGTTGAAGAACCTAAGCCATCAATGAAGTTTAATTCGGAGGAAGAAGTTTCAAATTATTATAGGAAATATGGTAAGCAAGTTGGTTTTGGTGTGTTAAGAAGATGTGTGAAAAAGGACCCAAATGGCCCTGGTAATAAATATATAATCGTTACATGTCTTCGTTAAGGCTCAAATCGAAGCAGCAACAGTAATGCTAGGATTTGTGCGAGCAAATGTAAAGATGAAATGTGGTATTTGGGTAAGATTGTGCTTGAGCATAATCATTATTTAAGCCCGGGCAAAGCACGATTTTTTAGATGCAATAAGATTATAGATGGTGATGCGAACAGAAGACTTGAGTACAATGACATAGCTGGAATACGTGCAAATAAGAATTTTAACTCATTGGTTGTTGAGATGGGGGGGAGGTTTGATAAAGTTCCATTTAAAGAGAAAGATTGCCAGAATTTATTAACAAGTCAAGAAGACTTCGGCTTGGCAAGGGAGGTCCTCAAGCACTTTGTGATTATTTCAGAAGAATGCAAGAGCAGGATGATGACTTCTATTATGTGGTGGATATGGATGATGATGGTAGGTTGATAAATGTATTTTGGGCTAATGCACGAAGTAGGGCAGCGTATGAATTTTTTGGGGATGTCAATACGTTTGACATGATGTACTTGACTAATAAATATGACATGCCATTTGCTCCTTTTGTAGGAATTAATCATCATGGTCAGTCAATGCTTTTTGGGGCAGGTCTAATATCAAACGAAGATACAGACACATTTGTTTGGTTGTTTTCTTCTTGGTTTAGTTGCATGAGTGGTCGAGCTCCAAGGGCAATTATAACAGATCAGGATAAGGCTATGAAAAATGCAATTGTAAGAGTTTTCCTGAATATTACTCGACATAGATTTGTCTATGGCACATTATGAGAAAACTTCCAAAAAAGTTTGCAGCACATGCTCATTTCGATGGCATTAATAGTGTCATACATACTTGTTTGTATGATTCTCAAACATTTGATGAATTTGAGGATAATTGGAAAATTCTACTTCAGAGATATCAACTTCAGGATAATGCATGGCTGCAGGGATTATATAATGAGCGGAGTTTTTGGGTACCTACATATATGAAAGACACATTTTGGGTGGGAATGAATACTACGCAGCGAAGTGAAAGTATGAATGCATTTTTTGATTGTTATGTTCACTCACAGACCACATTGAAGGAAGTTGTTGATCAATTTGATAGTGCTTTGAGGAAAATGGTTGAAAAGGAGGCACATGCCGATTTTGATCGTTTTAATCGCACGATTCAATGTATAAGCTCATATCCTTTAGAGAAGTAGTTTCAAGAAGTTTACATTAATGCAAAGTTCAACAAAGTTCAAGAGAAATTTAAAAAAGTAATGTCTTGTAATAACTCTCATCTGTGTAGTGAATGGGTAATTTCTACCTATCAAGTAATTAAAATTGGTGTCGTTAGTGAAAACATCATGGTAAAAAAAAAACATTACATGTATTCTACAATGGAGATGAAGTTGAAGTGAAGTGTACATGTGCATTGTTTGAATCAAGGGGCATCATATGCAGGCATTGCATTTCTGTACTATTGACAAAGAAATGCAATGTAACGTTGCCACCAAGATATATTGTTGACATATGGAGAAAAGATATAAAGCAGAAATATACTTTCATCAATAGTAGTTATGATAAACAAATTGATAATTCCAATGCCCAAAGACGTGAAAAGATGCGCAAGAATTTTGAAGAATTAGTATCACTCACAGAAGAAAGCGTGGAATATTATATAGAGGTGATGAAAAAAGTTGATATGTTAAATAATAAATTTCGTTTCTTAAGGCATAAATCTAGTCACCTTTCCCATCACATTTCAGTTGTAGTGGCATCTTCTAGCTGTAATGATGTTGTTCAAAGTAACGACGTTTTGACGGTTCAAAGTAATACGGTGCTTACTCCCGTTAAGATTAAACGTAAAGGTAGGCCACGGATAAGCAGATTGGTACCTGCAATTAAAAAAGCGCCGAAGAAGCCACAAGTAAAAAAGGTGCCTATGGTAGAAAAAGCGACGAAAAAGTCTCAAAAAATAAGTAATCCATCGAGTGACAACAATGCCAAATAGATAAGACAAA
Organism: Betula pendula; assembly: GCA_900184695.1. NCBI lineage: Eukaryota > Viridiplantae > Streptophyta > Magnoliopsida > Fagales > Betulaceae > Betula > Betula pendula. Next base: position 17,855 of record FXXK01001799.1, on the reverse strand, counting down.
AAAATCAGGTTATACATTTTTTGACCTTCTTCCTAGAAACATGTGCACTTCCTACTTTTTGGTTTCTCTTGTGTTTTGTTGGAAACACATTTACACAATGATTTATTACTTGCAGACCTCCAAAGCAACGCAAGATACCATCTTTGCTGAGGGTTTACCAGGACTATTGTCTGAACGCAAATATGAAATGGCTTTCACTGTAGCTTTACAAAGACGTGATATGTCCAGTGTGTCTTGGATATGTTCTTAGGTGAGTGTCTCCTTTAACAATGTCTAGAAATTCATCATTATGTTATGTTAGTTAATCAAAGTCATTTATTTAAAAGTATGTTGATTGAAGTTAATCTTTTCAGGTTGATCTACGATAGATCTTGTCTGAAGTTCGTAGAGCCAAGGAATACTACTCAACCATTTGTGGTACTTAGCCTATGATATCAATAACAACCCACCTCAAAAACTTTCTTGGATGACAAAAGTTGCTAACACCATAATCTCAACCGATCCAGTGATTGCAATGCACGTGCAGCCCATCTTTGGTCATATTTATGCCATACTCAATCAAATACATAGCTTGCCTACAACTACTGTTGTTGAGCTCTCAAGTATCGATCATCTAATACATGTCATTACTGTTTAATGACATCATAAACGTAAGATCAATATAAAAACTATTTTGCTATTATTTTTTTTTTCAAGGTGTGAAATTGCTCAAGGCTTTCTATAGTTTGTTACCATATTGGCAGCAAAAATTATACTGGTTATATGGTCTTAATTCATGACTCTATTATTTGTTTTTGGTTGGTATGTAACAGCCATATATGATGGATAATTTTACTTTGTATTATTTTTTTTTTCTTTTTTATGTGATTTCCTAGTTGATGCATTTTGAAGTGCACGATAAGAAGGAATCCTCATGGACCTGAAAGCTATAGTGCTGCACTTGGAACAGATGGCGGAGGTTGTACAAATATAATATGCTGGCATTCTTTCTCTAGTACCTTAAGAGTTATTTAATTGTTGTTCCCACCTTAAGGGCTGAAGTGGACGATCCAAGTGTGCCCCAAATGATACATGTTGGTGTGGTCTTAACAATTGTATCTGAATTGTAATAAAGATTGATAAAGGCTTCAAACTTAATTGATGCATTTTGGATGGATTTTGTTGATGTTTTTGAGTTTGTAATTGGCATGATTTATATATTGATGCGTGTAATAGGTGTTGGTGTTCTATCATGTATAAAAATTAATTGATGTTATTTAATGTATAAGAATTGCATTATTTGGAAAGTTAACAGGCGTGTGTGAATGCACAATTGATCAACTCCATATATTATTTTGGTCCAAAGATATAAACATTAAGGTTACACCAACAATTCAAAACCATGGATCAAGTAAATAAAAAAAATGTGAACAACCATTATATGGTTGTCTTCTTCTCAAGTTCATGATTGCTTTCAATTGAATTATCTTTACAAAGAAAATTCAATTACATATTTACAATTGATGATAAACAAATGATAAGCAACAAATGATTTAAACTAAAAATACACTATATCTATACAGTTGATACAAATCAGTAAGTGAAATTCAAATGTAATCAGGTGCTTGGTGCAAATATCATATTGAGAGACATTGTATAGCATTGGACTCCTTCCTCGAGTTGACCACTTGAGACATATCATTATTATCTTCAACATTATCTTCATATGCTAAGTGATGACCATTATCTTCAATAGATGTTGAGTGAGAGATATTATCTTCAACTAAAAGCATCTGTTTGGCTGATTGCTAATGGTTTCAACTGGCAAAAATATGCCAGCAATCATCCACAAGCAAACCTATATCAGAGTTTAAATAAACCTATACCAAAGCTCAAGCGTTGAGCATTTCCATCTGCCCAAGGCTTCTCCCTCATACAACAGCAGTAGAAAGAGTATTGTACAGCTTCCCAATATAGATTTTAATACTTCAAAGGACTTTGCAGCACCTACCATCGAGCAAATACTATGTTGAGGGCCACAAACAAACAAAATTTAAATAAAACATATAATAAAACAAATTAGAGCAGCTTTAGGGTTCACTTTCCTAGCAGAGATTCCCTTCCATGCAGGCTCATAAAAATGAAAATATAAATACATGTATAAAGAAAATTATTTCTTTTCGAACATTTGCAAACTGCAAATATTGCCCCTCCATCTATCCAGTTGAATAAAATCCATATTATGTCAAATTCAATAATCCCCTTCACATGTTGAGGAAATCAAATTATGATGTCAAATTATACAAACATGTTGATGAATGTTGTTATTTCCACTGAAAGAATACATTAAGGTTCAAACCTATTAAGAACCAAGCAAATGTACTACCAATTCATCATAAACCTATCACGAACTCACAACCCACAAAAGGTTTCATATTGTGTAGCACTATTTGGGACTATAAATAAACTTCATTTTACTAGGTAAGAATTACGGAATTAGATATGAAAGAAAGCTCAAAAAGTAATCTTTACACATACCCAGAAAAAAAAAAAAAAAAACGGAAGA
>FXXK01001799.1:0-15027 GCA_900184695.1 Betula pendula | reverse complement strand
TTAGGATACAGCAAATAATCGATAGTGAATGTAAATAAGCAAACACATTAAAAAAATTAGAACATAGTAATGAAATTTATTTATTTTTTAATGGAAGAATCAGAGAGAGCGCTGACTCTTGGTTCAAGGTGAATTTGAGTACATTAACAAGCGTGTGATCCTCATCAACCAAAGAAAACATCAATTTACTGAGTAAGACCCATGCTCCATCTTCTCCAATAACTCTCCGCAAACCCTTATTAACCCAAAATGAAAAATCACATTCAATTCTCTTCCACCAAAAGTGTAAACCATGAAATCCCAAAGGTGTTTCAAACACCAATTTAGTATTTCCTCCATAAATCACCACAATAATCGAACCCAAACATTTTCTAAAGAACGAAATCACCCAATAGCAAGCACCCAAAATGAAACGACCTAAAATTTGAGATCGAAAAGCCTAAGGTTTTCTCCAACCCAAACCAGCTAAGCAAGAGAGATCGAGAAGAATAGTACCGTTCAGAGCATAAAAGCCGGTGGAGGAGGACGCCGGTCACCGAATCCAGAAGAAAACACCTAATTCAATTTTTTTTTGAAAAAAAAAAAAAACTAACACTACTCAATATGGCTTGCCAAACAACGGATCTAGAAGAAAATTTCAAAAAAACAAAAAAACAAAACAAAACAAATTTGAACTTTGAAAAACAGACAGACACTACTCAAGACACACCGTATCCAGAAGGGAAAAAAGAAAAGAAAAGCATAGATCGAACTTTGAAAAAACACAAGAGAGAGATCAAGAAGACTACCTTTTAGAGGTTGAGAACCCCGGTGTAGGAGACGAAGGAGGAGCCGAAACCAGAAAATGCTGTAACGGCCAAACATCGGTGGAGGAGGACGCCGATGGAGTAGGAGGACGCCAATTGGAGAGAGGGAGGGGGGGGGTGTTCTGCAACGAAATGGGGGGAAACTATCTTCCCCCACCCCCCCCCCTTTTTCGTTTAGTTATATTTTTTTTATATATATATAAGCCACGTCAAAAAGATGGACAAAGATGGTTATGGGAGATGGAGATCTAACATTATCCTTTTAAAAAATAATGGATCTTGGAGCGTGAAAGACTTCAAAAGAGTGAGAGTTTGAAACAAAAGAAAGTTTGGGAAAAGAGAAAGAGAGAGCAATTTTACACTAACAAAAGCAAGTTTACAGACTTTGGATTACCTCGTAATGCGTCGGCTAGTACCTTTGAGACCCACGCCTATCAACCCTCTTCAAATTCTTTTCCCTTTTCTCACATTTAAACAAAAACCTTCTGTAACCTTCATTATTCAAACTCAGGTCCAGAAAGGTGCATAAGATTGAGAGAGTAGATCAAATGCAAGTATGACAATAATCAAATAAAGAAGAAAAAGACAACCGGAAGAAAAAGAAGAAGAAAATCAGAATTAGAATTTCCATCTAAGATTTGTTATTTTTTTCCTTTTTATTTTTTCTAAGCAAATGAAGAAGAAGAATAAGAAAAAAGAGGAATAATAAATGCTGAAGGAGGAAAAGTATGGGCTAGGGCTTAAAAACCCTAAAAAATTAAGGGTAGAATTTTTATTTATTTTTTTTCAGGATTTTTGCTGGGGTGGGCACCCCTACTCGCCCCTTTTTCTCTCTGCCACTAGTACTTGACAGCATATACAAACTTGAAAAAACATGTCTTTGATCACATTTTTCACCGATTTAACCTTGAATTGAAACTTACAACCAAATATGTTTTGACATTGAATTTGCCAACACTAAAAACCTAACAAACTCCCCATTTGACAATTCAGTGACAAACCTCAATTACAATAAAAAGTTCAAGTCAAAAACTAAAAACCCAAAACCCAACATAACCCTATTGAACCACAAACTAGAATTAGATGAAGTCCTGAGTATAATTTGTTTTCTGAAACAAGAACAAACTATTAAACGTATAGAGAGTTAGAGTAATAAAACTCAGATCTACACATAGATGAATAATTGAACAGATATCCATTAAATACATTAGCACATCCATGTTAATCAATCACATCATCAAAAAGATATTTCTCCCCCTATCAAATACGTCAAAAGCAAAAAACCAAGCTAAATATTTCTCTCCATTTTTGTCTCAAAATGACAAAGGGTTAAAATCAAGTCATGCAATTGTCAACAACTAATTGAAACAACCAAAAACCAAGCAAAATCAATCACCCATGAACATAACGAAGATGAACTGGCGTGGGTGATGCACAAAAAACAAATGACCTATCTAGAAACTAGACAGTATCACATCTAGAACTCTAACTATGCTACATGAAGGAGAGACTCAACCACTATCCTCTAATCCCAACCATGATTATGAGCAATGCACCAAATGAAAAATGAGAGAAATGCAAGACCATGAACAGTAAAACACATAACATGTATAATTGAACATTTTGTAGAAAATTAAGATTCTTTCCCTTGATGTATGATCAAATATCTGATAGCACACATGAAAAATGCATCAATAGCTCATGTGTTAAACAGTGAATCCCCAACTCAAAATTTTCCTCAACAAAAACAAAGCAAAATGTTCCACTTAACTCATGCTTGTATGTTGTGTGTGAAAGCATTCTATCAAGCAAGTTTAAGACCTTATTTGGTGAGGAGAAAGACTTAGTAAAAACAAGCTTATAAAAGCTCATGAGGAAAGTTGATATGCACATCAAGTCAAAGTCAAACCTTATCATACTAGGGTCTAGTTACCCTCATCCTATACACTCCTCTTGAGACATAGTACAAACTTAAACATAATCCTTTAGTGACCATTTATTTTCGCAATGATTTGGTCAATGATTATTTCTATAGGGACATGTTAAGCAATATTTGATATGAAACTTTTGTTCATATTTTTCTTTTTGAGAAAGTATCTTTCAACATTGGTGCTGAAATCACATAGAAGGAATGCAAGAATTTTTAAGTCTTATGTTTAACTAGTGAATTGGTCAATTTAACTGAAAAGTTAGTCGACCTCTCTCATATGGTTGCCTAACAAATACTTATCATTGTAGTCAGATTTAACTTGAATAAAAGCTTTAATGTGCACAAAAAATTAGCATAGATAAAATGTACCACAAAAAACTCATGTTTAAGTAAAGGAAACAGTCCATTAAAAATATAATCAACTCATACATAATAAGCACAACCTAAATGAAATATATGAATTGAATTCATGAAGGACACATGGAAAATTTATGGACTTTTAAAGTTCATGTGACAAAAATGAATAAGGCAACAATTTTTTTTTTTTTTGTCTCTTTGTTTTTCAATTTTTTTTTTTTTTTTAAAAGCAAGCTGGAAATAAAACACACAAAAGTAATGCAATGCAAATGCAAAACTGAAATTAAGTAAAGAACAACAAAACAACAAAAATCAAATATGCAATACAAAGAACTACATGTTCTAGGATATGCAAGTCAACCAAACCTAAGCATGCTATGAGACCATCTAACTCTAGGCGAATCCACTACCACTCCCCTTAATTGGTGAATGGTATTAACCTTCTTAACCCAAACTTTCTTAACACTAGGTGCATATTTGTAATTCTTGTCCAACTCATCTAACTTAGTCAAACCATCATCATCATGTTGCACAACCCCTCATAACTATTCCCAAGGTAGGAACCATCATTCTTCTGCTCACGAGGTTTCAACTTAAAACAATTTGGTTGGATATGATGAACTTTGCCACAATGATGGCAAGTAGGAACAAACCTTTGAGAAGGTTGTTTCCTATGAGGATGCACAATTCTAAACTTAGATCTAGACACATAAGGGTCAACAAGAACTTTCTTACCCTTATCACTTGAAGCAAGAACAAACATTACATTCTTTTCATAAACATTATTCACACCAAAAGTAAAAGGCATAAAAGAGCAATTATCCACAAAACCAAGTCCAGATTTGTCATCATGATTCTTTTGACAACTCAACAATTTCTTCAATTGATCTTTAGATTTAATTAAAGCATTTTCAAGTGATTTGTTCTTCTCATTCAATTCCACAATGTCCAGTTCAGTTTTATAATTCAACGCACGAGTGTCATCCAATGTAACAAACAAATTTCTTTTTTCAAGTTCAATCTTATTGAGTTTCTTAAAAGTCTTTTTATTCAACCTTTTCAATTTAGTGAACTCCATAAAAATATTGTTATAGGCAGCTTGAAGTCATCCTCCTTAGATTCACCCTCAGATGATTCATGCAAGTTTGGAGTAGCATACTCACTACACTCATGAAAACTCTCATAAGAGGCTACAAATGCCAAATAATTGATATTTCTTCAAGATCATCTTTGTCAGATTCATCACTATGAGTAGCATTGAATGTGACCATAACCCACATTCATGGCATTGGATGCCATGAGGATTATTTTCTCTTTTCCTCCTACCTAGGATGGCTCCACTAGAATCACCCATAGGTTTCTTAGAAAATTTAGAATTCTGATTTCTAAAATTTCATTTCTTAAGTTTAAAGAATATTTTAAGCCTCCTAATCAACATAGCAAATTCTTCATCATCCATAGATTCCTCATCAGATGAGTCATTGACATCATCCTTATAAGTTGTTAGAGTAATGGCATGGTCTTATGTTTCTTATTCTGATGAAACATGAGTTCATATGTCTGTAGGGAGTGTACATGTAACACCCCGGTCCCATATTGGGAAGAAGAGAAATAACCCACATAGAGTGAATGATTTATAAAGAGAGTCATGAGTGTTGAGTCCCACGTCGCCTAGTTACTAGGTGAAACTGGGCTTTATAAGTGATTTTAGGAAAACTCCAAAATTGACTAGTCCTTTTGGAGTGATAGCGCAGATATGGCTAACGCTTTTTCCTGGGTCGTTACTGTACAAGTTCTTCTACTATCATGGGGTTAAGATTCTTGCTTTCTTTAATAGCAGTAACCTTAGCTCTAAACCGTTCGGGAAGAGATCTCAGAATTTTCTTGATAATTTTTACATCAGATACTTTCTTTCCAAAACTAACCATAGAATTACAAATACAACTGAGCTTGAAATAAAAATAATCAAAAGTCTCATCTTCTTACATCTTAATCTCTTTAAATTTAGAAATTAGCATTTGAAGTGTTGAAGATTGAACAACTTTTGTTCCTTCATGCATAATTTCTAAAATACTCCAAGCATCCTTGGCAATTTCTCACTGACATATACGAGAAAATTCGTCTACAACTGAAATTGCCAAGAATATGGCATCCATGGTCTTATCATTCCCAATGGATGCAGTCTTTTCCTCCTTAGCCCATTCAGCCATCGTCTTATTTGGGCATTTCCATCCAGACTCAATGATGGACCAAACGTCTATGGATTTAAGATACGCTTTCATATGGATTTTTCAAAAAGCATAATTACTTTCGTCAAAACAGGGAATAATATTAGGAGCAAGAGAGTGAGACATTTGAAAATGGAGTCAAGGATTACACTTAGGAAATTAAACTAAACAGAGTGAACCCGCTCTGATACTAATTGAAAATAATAAATCAGACTCCAAACAACACCTAGAAGGGGGGTTGAATGGGCATATGCCAAAATAACCCAGAATTAAAAATTAAATAACCACACAAATATTCATCAAATAATATGAAAGTGATAAATCAATTAACACAAGTAATTTGGTGACAAAGTGGAAACCTTTCGAAAAACACTTCAAAAGTAAAACCACTTCGTGGCAGCCAACTTGAAAATCAATCCACTAAAGAAGAATTAAGTTGTACAAGCAATCACTTACAAAACCTTTATAATGGACTCCTTGTACCAAGATAAGCGACCCACTTGCCTTCTACTACAGTAACTTCAAAGCCTCTAAGCAATTATTTTTCATGATCTTCTATATTAAACTCTAATAGGCTTTAGTTGTTATTGATGAAAGGTTATGGTTTACAACAAATAGTCTAAGAGAGAAGTAATTGAAAGCATAAAAACCTAAACTTTCTCTCTTAGAACATGAAGGAAATTAAAGACCCTTTTTTCTATGGAAATATTGTCTCAAATCCATGCAAAATTTGTGCTCCAAAAGCCCTTAAATAGACTTCAAAAAGTAACCCTAAAATTATAAAGTCGGTTTCCAAAAATTGCAAATTCTGTCAATATTTTATTTTCTTCTTTGCACGGCCCGTTTTGACCCAAAAAACATTGGAATTAGAAAATTCTCATGAAATACAAATTAAGTTGTAGAATTTTGAGTCAGCTTTCTAATGCCATAAATGTTGCTTTAATCGGAATTCTAAATCAAAAGTTATGACCATATTAGTCCGACTAGGTTAATGTTGACAACATATATAAGCTTGAAAAAACATGTATTAAAACTTACAACCAAATATATTTTGACACTAAATTTGCCAAACACTAAAAACCTAACACATATGACTCGTTGGGGTGGGAATTTGAGTTTATTCTGAAGTGTTTAAATTGTTTTGATTTTCTTGAAATTTATGTAATTTGGGTCATGGAGTGCATCACTAACCCTCGGTTTTAAGTGTTTGTGAATGGGACTTTCGTTGGATATTTTGAAGGAAGGAGAGGGTTGAGACAAGGGGATCTATTATCCCCTTATCTATTTGTGGTGGCCATGGAAACGAAGTTGATGGCATAGGTAGATGTGGATTAGAAATTGTTTGAGTTTCATCCTAGATGCTCAAAACTGTAGATGACTCACCTGTGTTTTGCAGATGGTCTCCTCTTATTTTCAGCTGCTACTGTCAAGTCTGTGCAGACCATAAAAGGAGTGTTACAAGACTTCGCTGGATTCTCGGGTTTATCAGCCAATCCCAACAAAAGTCTTTTGTATTGTGTAGGAGTGAATCAATTGGAGAAAGAGAATTTAGTTGAGTGTTTGCAAATAAAAGAGGGGCAGTTGCATGCTAGAAACCTGGGATTTCCTCTAATTTCTAGGAAACTAACAATTGCTGATTGTGGTATTGTAATTGAAAAGATATCAGTTAGAATTGATTCTAATTGGGTTACTAATAATTAGAAGTTGTCTTTTGCTAAGACTGCAGCAATTATCGTCTGTGTTATACAGTATCCAAGTTTTCTAGTCTAATATCTTTATTCTATCAAAGAAGATTATCAGGATTTTGGAGCAGAAATTCAATAAATACATGGGGTCTAGTACTAATGCTGTCAGGGCTAAAGCTAAGGTGGCTTGGGAGTTGGTTTGTGTGACGAAGAGAGAGGGTGGATTGGACCGGACTTAAAAGCGTGGAGGAGCGGAATAGGGCTGCTATTATGAGGCACACCTGGAATATATATGTAATGGTTGACTGCTTTTGGGTTGCTTGAATGAAGGATTTATTATGCAGATCAAATAGGAAGTTAGATCGAGTGTAATGGCAAAAGGAAAGTTTAGAAGGACATAAGAGAATGAAAAGCTTTGTTGCATATGAGGGATACATACTTGGTGTATAGGATATATTGTAGCAGGTTTTGGTTTGATTTGTATATTTGAGATTTGTGGATTTGATTTTATACGAAGAAGCAACTAGAGTATATGGTGTAAGCTGCATATTGCAGTTTTTGATCCAGTTTGTAACATCATTGTGTTTTGTTAGTAAAAAATCTCATTCATCTTTAAAAGAAGAAAAAAGAACAGAAAAGAGGTTTGGTCACAACCCTGACCACCCACTATACACAATGAGATTGAAAGAACGAACATCAAATAAAGGCTGGGCTTAAGGTCGAAAAGGTTATTATTGTAGGACTAAGTATCGACTACAAAACTTAGGCCCAACCTTGAATTGGGCCAATCTTCTTAGGCCATAATGTCACCATACAAACGACGGAATAGTAATAATGATACTTAAAAGATTTTTAGATTACTGACTACTCATAAGCTAACACCTATTTTTGATAAATAAAATTTATTGAGAATAGAAGAGGCAAAGTAGTCATTACAAAAATACGATATTTTAAGAGCAAGCAACATTCACCAAAAACCATATATATATATAGACACACACAAACAATTCCGTGTTCTCGAATAGAAAATGTCACACATGCCAATAATGTATTGGAAAGTTCGGTCTTTTTTAACGAAATTATTTAATGGATGAATTACTTTACAAAATTCAAAAATTTGATAGGATTACATACATTGCCAATTTCTAAACATTTGAGATAAGATTGAAAAAGCAGTCAAACTTTATAGGAGTGAAATGTATTTTTCTCATATATATATATATATAGTATGAAACTAGCTAGGGGGATGATTTGGATGGGCATGAATGAATCCTACAATATAAATCACTATACTGGAAAGACAAGAAAGTTGAACATTGATGGTTTGGCATGAAACATGTTTGATGACCATGCTACACAATTCCCTACAGACTTTTAATCTTCTTGATTTTGTAAAGCAAGGACTTGGTTGATCATGCATGCACCCCCCGTCTTTTGGTTCAAAGTGAAATGAATCCAAGTTGTTCACCTAGGAGTCTAGGATGCCTTGGACAAGCACATAGTTAGAAACTAAAAAATGTCTATGAAAACTTGACAAGTTTTAGCATGCAACCATTTACTGAGCAAACCCATTAAAAAAATATCAAAATGCACGTTCTTGGTCCCGATAAGTGTACATATATATTCGTTAATCCGGAAGCAATTGGACTTCTGAATCAGCCATGTGTCATAGATTATATATTGATCAGGACTGGCGTGTTAATTTTTAATGGCAAGAAAGAGGCAGTTTTGATGGTTTCGATAACTTGAACTTTTTTTGGAAAAGAAAAAAATATTGGTTATAGTACTTAAGCATATGACCTTGTCCTGCGATGGTGTAGACTTTTCACATGCTTGTATAAAAAAATTAAAAAAAACAGTACAACATGTCCATGAATTTTGACGTTTGGTAGAATATGTTAGAGGTGGCACATGACTTCACAGTCAACATGTTGACCCGATCTCGCTTTTAATATTATATACCCACCCTATATTTATGTCTAAAGTAATAGAGATATTACTTTAGATTTTTGTCTGTGCAAGGGTACTGGTGTTGTTTGAAACTAGCTAGCTTGTCTATACATTTCATAAAAATTAATGTGTTCCCTTTTCACGAGAATTGGTTTCTAACTGATTATGTAAGATGAAGAATCATATAATATTATGTGATCAATAAGTTAACACAAACATAAAATGGTTATTAAGGAACAGTCAAATGGTTCTAGTAGTACTAATTTACGGTTGGAGGGAGAGATCAATTATAGTTCAGTGAGATTCAAGATGACTAATACTAATAAGTTAAAAAATTCTCATTGTCAGAGTCGAACTCAAACTCTAATGCATGTCCAACCACTTGAAAATTTCTTGAAACGACTGAACTACCACCACTGGTGGTTAGTAGCGCGAATTAATATGTAAAGTTTATATATTTTTTTTTTCTTGTTTTTTTTCCAATTTGATTATATAATGTTTTATAATAGAAGATGAAAAAGAATTTGATTGACGCAATAATTTACTAAAAGCTCGAATCTCTGTCAATGATGGTAAGAAAAAAAAATATTATATATATAATTAAGTTAGGACAAGTTTTTTAATCTAGTTCAGCCTTTTTCATCTTTTGAAATACTAGACAAAGGAGAAGAAGAGGAATACAAAAAAGCTCAGAATTGAAAACTGCGGCAGTCAAGGTAGAACAGATGTGAAATGGCGTTGAGAAAGGACAGAATTTGGTTGCAAATTTCAACTTGGGAAGGAAAGTGGTGAACTTTCTTTTTTTTTTATTCAAAGAGGAGAAAAGGGGAAAAGGGGAAGGAAAGTGGTGAACTTGCTCCCATGTTTATCCTTGGGCCATTTGCTATTGCCCATCACCTCATCTCTTCATGGGTCTACCAAGATACAATCAATGGTGTTGAAGCTCATTTAAAACAACCTAGTGGTTCTATGTCGGATTTTTAGTACTGGCTCAAATCCTTCTTAAGATAAGCATGAAATCCATAATCTCTCGTTCATGGAAATGATTTTCTTTTGATTATCAAAGGTTAGCTACCTGTATTGTTTCAATGTCATTGATGGTTACTGTAATTTAGAGTTTTGAAAAATAAGAAACCATGTTTAAATAATAACTTTTGCTGTAATGAATTTTTATGAATAATTAATATTTTATGTTTGGAACATATGTTTTGGTAATGGTTATGCATGATGCCTTGTTGATGTGCCATAAATCAATACAAAATAAAGCAATTGGTAAAGTATAATTAATTAAATAAATAACAGTTTATTAGTCATTAGTAACAACATTAAGTTGTTGTTAATGATCTGTTATCAGCAATGACCTAGCAATGACTTAGGTCATTGCTGAAGAGTACTTATCATCAGCAACGACATAAAGTTGTCACTAATGATAATTAGTAATGATATCGTCTCTCGGGTTTTGAAGCTATTAGCAATGATGCTAATTATTTTCAACAATGACACAAGTCTTTGCTAATAATAAGTTATCAGCAACAACATAATGTCTTAGCCAATAATAAGATATCAACGACGACTTTATATCGTTGTTGATAACTTGTTATCGGTGACACCCTTTTGATTTGGATTTTGAATCTATTAGTGACGACCATAAACATTATTAGCAAAAATAAAAGTCGTTGCTGATAAAGAGTTATTAGCAACGACCGAAAGGACTTATCAACAAGATTGAACTTTTTGCAAGGATTTTTCAGCAACGACTTGTCATCATTAAAAGTCATTAGTAAAGACTTTTGGACTTAGCAACGACAAAATATCGCTACTAAAGACCAAATTAATTGTAGTACGAACCCTCTCGAACTTCAAAACAACCCAACCAAACCCTATAACAACTCCTAATGTTACTGGAATAATTTAGGATTCAACCTAATTACATTCTACGGTCTAAAACTCAACACAAACGGTTAAAACATCAACACTAAGGACTCCAAACAATAAGATAACATAAACAATAAAGAACACGAACTAAAACTCAAGAACAAACCCTACTGACCTATGGGCTAAATTAAATTAAACGACGAAGATTTATTAAACTAATCATCATACTCATCTTGCAGGGCTTAAAAACATTCCAAAACCAATCCAAAATGAAGAAACAATACTCTAACCTCACAACGACAATGCGATAGTGTCTCTGCACCTTGGAATTCATGCAACAATATTTGGTGAAGGTTAAGGGTGAATTTATTTAGTTTTCAACCGCACAAGGGCTTCGAAAAAACCCTAAAATTACATTCTGACGTAAGATGATCAATCCTAAAAAATGGAGAATCGATCTTTTGGGTTTCTGGCTCTAAGGATTGATCCTCAAAGGGCTAGGATCGATCCTCCAGGTCAGTTTCTGACTTGGAGGTCTTTCCGAGCCCCTGGACTCACCCTGAACCGCTCCAACTCGACCCCAATTAACCCTAGGTCAAAAATACTCAATCTCTTAACTTAAGGGTGCTTTTGGGATTGCAATTTCGTAGACAATAAGTGCGATTTTAAACCAAATCACAAAAACTGAATTGTTTAGAAACTGTGTTTTTAAAAAATTGCGATTTGAAAACACAAAAAATCTACGTTTTCAAATCGTAGGTAAGATGGTGTTTTTTTGAAAACGCAAAATTTTAAAGGCTAAACTGAGATTTTAAAGGTCAAACTGTAATTTTGCCTAACGCTTAACTACATTTTCAAAAATCACGTTTTCAAATCGCACTTTTTAAATCACATTTTTTGATATTGCAATCTCAAATGGACCCTAACTAGTGTTAGGATCGGAGTATTACATACTTAGGTCAAATCGAATCAAAGTGTCCAAGTAGTGTTACCGAACAAGACAAGATATGAATGGATTTTTAGATCTTAGAGTCAATGAATCAATGATTAATTAATTAGTATCAAGATTTTAATTATTTTTAATTTGTTCATTTTTTAGATAGAGTAGGCAAAGATGATGTATCAAAAAATTCACTGTGCCTCATTTAATTTTGAACATTGTTGGAATACGTTGAAATGTCACCCAAAACGGAAATGAAGTGTGGCCAAAGAAAAAAAAAATCGAAAAAAAAAAAAAAAAAAAATCACTTGCACAAGAACCTTCTTCTACTTCGGAGTCTAAGACATATAGGGGAAGACAATGTCTCCATTAGCGTTTATAGACTTGGAGAAACTAATTAGCAAGAAGGCCCAAAAAGAGACAAAAAAATGAAGGAAGCAAGACCTTATGTCTTCAAATCTTGCAGATGCATTTAATGATATGAAGGAAGATGATGAGAGAAGGGAAGAACGAAAAAAGATTATTTGTCTTATAAAATAAAGGCTTGAGATGAACCAATCGAGAGAGAAAAGGGAAAAAGAGTTTATTCGTTTTACGAAATAAAAGATTTGAGATGGGCCAATCAAGAGAGGAAAGGGAAATGATGAGTATTGGATGCGGACAAGCAACATGCCTCCAATGCAACAAGAATGTGTTTGTTCACGCCAAATGAAAATCAATGAGAAACATAGGACTAAATAGTCATTACCATTTCAGATAGACTAAATGCTTCTATCTGACTGTATTTTGTGGACTAAATAGTTAGTTTGTGAACATTATCCAATATTGGAGTGTTGTTTGAACAAATTAACATTTTGAATTAAGCTATGCCGAGTTATTATGCGTGTGTTCTTATATGAGTTTCCTATGAACCGAGCATTCAGAGAGTTCTGCCCTTTCTAATTTCTTGTTGATATTACTCATTAAATGGGCAGCTTCCTACATATTTTAGGAAGCATTCTCAACTCTATTCCCCCGTCTGCCCCCTTCTTGGTCTCCCAATAGATAGTGGTAAAGAACTCGTCTTGAGTTCTTCTTTGTTCTTCTTGCTCGGAACATTAAAAAAAATAATAATAATAATCTACCTAGAGACAATACGGCAACAATCCTAAAATAGGTCCACCATGGCCTCCTAGGCTCTACTAGTGGTAGGATATATTGGCTTGGAATATGTAGACTACTCCATTATACAATCAAATGTAGCCCACAGCCACAGCATTGAAAACGAGAAGACACTGACTACCAAATATGATAACCGGAGGAAAACCATTTTATTTCTTGCATGCTACCAAAGAGCACGTTCTACCACTTCCATGCACATGAGAGAGAGAGAGAGAGAAAGAGAAAGAGAAACAGAGCGACACTGTTTATAACAAATATTTTTCCCTAAACCCAATGTGGACTGCAGCTATGTAAATTATTGAATGATTACTGTTATAAAGTCTCAAGTAACTGCCTACACAGTCAAACATAATTTCTTTTAAATTTTTTATATTTTTATTCTTTCACTACGTACGTACCATTTTGACCAGCTAGATAAAGTAGAACCATAATCCGCCATAGAAGGCTAGAAACAAACTATTGTCAATCTTTTAGAAGCACGAAACCCAGGCAACCATATTCTTTCTAGAGAAATGTGTTCTTTTTTGTTTTAATAATTTACACAAAGTAAATTTTGAATTCACGGTTCCATCTTCAGTTCATTCTTTAGAGTACTGTTCAAACCATTATTGTCTTTTTCTTTTTTCTTTTTTTTTTTATTGTTTTCTGGATAACGACATAAAACCGAGGAAAGAGTTAAGGCGGGTATTTCTCACATGATTGTCCTATTAACGACTCAAATGTTTTACTTTCCGTTTATTGTTATTCTACCTGATGTGTACATGCCTAATCCCCTTCTCTCCTTTTATATATATATAAGAACATGTATATATAGGCATAAAATATTCCATGAGTAAAAGTATTAACCAATTCGTCATACACTCATCTATAAGGTTCATATATTACATTTTATCTAGGAAAAATACTGTAGAGGTCATTGAGTTTAACCTTTTATCAAATCATTTTTTGGGGTTTGGAATTGACCAAATCACCCCTTATAGAATACTTCATTATCGAATCACTCCCTCCCTACACTTGCCGTTAAGATTTTTTAATAAAAATTGTGACACATAAGCATAATACCGTGTCCTAACCAATAAAATTGTGACACTTAGGCTGTTAGGCATAAGACCATATCGTATCAAACATGTAGAAATTAGCTAATTGTTATTTTCCCAACAAATGTTCCTTATCAATCAAGGATGTTGGTTTTTTTTTTTTTTTATCATTATTATTTGTCTTCTGTGAAGCTGTTGGGCTTTAACAGATGATACTCATCAATACTAATCTACATTCATAGAGTAATTTTTATTCATACCCCTACGTTCACCAAAATTGCGTGCCAACACATTCCAATTAAAGTGCACCACTACACACATCCTCACATTTCCCAATTCCTAAATACTAAAACGTCTCTCTCATTGGTTTTACCACGAGATCTTCCCGTTCTTTACCATGAATTTGACACATTGAACACTAACAGGGGCCGGGGCCGCTTCGTTATGTGTAACGTGTAATACTCATCGATTTTTTTTTCTTTCTTGGTTATTATTATTTGGAAAAACTTCGTAAAGACGTCCTGAATTTTTACGCAATTTAAAGAATCTTTTAATTTTTGATTTATTTCAGTTTTATCTCTTAAATTTTTAATTTATATTAGAAGATCATTTTTTGTCTGTTTTTACTGTTAAATTTTTTTAAAATTATCAAAATATTTCTATATTTTAAACAAAAAACAAATTATAAAAAAATATAAAATTAGGGGTATTTTAAGAATTTTAAAAAATTTTAACGATGAAAATAGGCAGAATGGAGTTCTCTGATAAAAATTAAAAGTTCAAGGAGTGAAACTGAAAAAAAAAATCAAAAATTAAGAGATTATTCAAATAATGTGAAAGTTCAAAAAATTTTTGTGAACTTTTCCCTTATTAATATTATTAACAAAACATTGATATTCGAATAGAAAAAAAAAAAAAACAAAACAATTGATATTCATTAATGATCATCAACAAATATCATGTTGCTTTCCTAATCACACATAATTTATGACATGTGTAACTGCTATTTTCTAGAGATGTGATATTTTTATTCATCCTAATATGTTGTACGTTAAGTC
>FXXK01001798.1:8620-21524 GCA_900184695.1 Betula pendula | reverse complement strand
TAGTTCATGAACCGCGTGTTTCATAAGAACCTCGATTCGTTTGTGTTGGTGTTCATCGGTGACATTCTTGTCTACTCGGCAAATCATCTTGTGTGGAGGGAGAATTTGAAAATGGAATTAGAAGTATTAGGAGAGAAGAAGCACTCTGCCAAGCTAAAGAAGCGTGCGTTTTCGTTGGAAGAGGTTTCACTCTTCGGTCATGTTACCTCCAGGGATGGCAATGCCGTACGACTGAAAAAGATAGAGGCTATTGTTGAATGGGAACGACCAACAAGCGTTCGACAGATTCGCAGTTTTTTGGGCTTCGATGGTTACTCTCACAGGTTCACTGTGCGATCCTCCACATTGTCGGGGCCTCCCACGGCACTTATGAGGAAGAGTGCTCCAAAGTTTTGGAGAGAACAATGCGAAACAAGCGATATGGAACTAAAGCAAAGACTGGTGTCCGCACCTGTCCTCACGTTGCGTATGGAATATGCGGGGCACTTAGCGTAAACGTTTGCATCCCGAAAAAGAATCGCGTTGATAACAACTTAAAAATGCATGTTTTTCTGGATTAAAAATAAGCATTGTCACATCATAATTTCATATTTCTTGCATTTTAGAATTAATTGTGAAACAACGTCCAATTATTAGTTTTGAGCTTATAATGTCACATTAATACAAGATATTATCTTTTTGTAGGAATTGATGGAGCTTATGAAAAATAATGAGAGAAAGAAGAGCAATTTGCAAATAAAGAAACACATGCATTCTCATAAGTCATCTTGGGCCAAAAGAAAATAAAGAAGATAAAAATAAAGCCAAAGCTCTTGCAAGGAAAAGACAAAAAGTGAGAACAAGACAAAATGAAGAAAATCTATGAAAGCCCAAAGACCCACGTGGATGAAGCCAAAAAGAAACAAAAGAAAAAAAAAAAGAAGAATAGAAGGAAGCTGGTGCGCGCACAGCCAGAAAAAGAAAAAAATAAAAGAAACCTGGAGTTAGCGCCGCACAGCACAGCTAAGAAAAGAAAAATAAAAAGAAAAAGAAAAGGTAAATAAGGGAGAAGTCGGCTGGAGGCGGATGGGACAAGCGTAAATTAAGAAGAAAAAAAAAAGGGTTTGGATTCTCTTATAAAAAGTAAAAAAAAGCACCGAAGGAAAGAAAAGGGGGCAGAAAAATTGGAATGCCGAAACAGAGAAGAAAAAGAAGCAGAAAACTAGGACAGCACCCGAAGAGAAAACAAAAAGATATATCTTCTTGGAGTGCCGGACAGCAGACAAGAAATATTCAAGTTCTTTTTCTCTCTTTTTCATGTCTTTTTATTTAAATTCTGTCATGTATTTTAATACTATGAGAGGCTAAATTCTCAACTAAGGTTGAGGATGAAGCCTCGTTAATGAATTTCAGTAGTTATTTTTTAGATTTGATTTTGCCCAGAATAATATTTAACTGAATGATTAAAATTGTTCTTGTTTCATATCAATTAATAAATAATGAATTCTGGATATGAGTTTAATCAGGTTTTTCTCATGATCTAGGATTATTTTTATTGATTGAATGCTTGGTTTATATTGTTGATTTTAAAATTGGATATCTATTGTGATTTGTTTTTGACGGATACAATAGATAATTTGATTTTAATTTCTTTTAAAAGCGAAGAAGAACATGCTTTAGATTTTTGCTAAGGATTTTAACGATGATATTTTCCATGGTAACAAGATTGATTTCTAGAATATCATGTAGAGTATGGGTAAAATCAATGATCAAGAATATATGTTGTCATGAATTAATGAGGTGGATTCCACAACCTTAGTTCCTTTTTATCTTGATAATTTACTGCTTTTATTATTTATTTTGTTTAGATTAATTGCGTAGTTGAATTTATTTTTATTTTTGAACAACCCTATTTTTCTTGAACTAGATTAAGATTTATTTATTTTAGATTTGATTAGTTTTCCTACGATTATACAAGTCCCTGTGGGTTCGACTTCGCGCTTGCTACACTATACTTCGGTATGGTTCATGCGCTTGCGAGTATATTAAAATTTTACAACATGCATCTCTACTCACGAAACAAGGCAAAGTGGTAGCCTATATAGCTCAAAGCAATTGAAAGATCATGAGAAGAACTATCCTACCCACGACTTAGAGTTTGTGGCACTGTTATATGCCATGGATATATATGGACGCATTATCTCTATGGCTAGCAGTGTGAAATTCATATCAACCATTAGAGTCTCAGGTAAATATTCACGTGAAAGCATTCGAACATGAGACAGGGGGAGAGTTACTCAAGGACTATCATTAAACATTGTTTTGATTCCTTGTAGCTTATTTTACAATATGAATCTCAGAAGATCAACTAACTACATCCTGCGTATCACAAGGCACGCCATCGCATGGCTCTATCCAGGCTGAACGAGTGAATGCCGCTACTCCAAGAACAGTTGGACAGGAGATTCATTCGACCGATTCTGTCTTCGTGGGGAGCACTGAAATTATTCGTGAAGAAGAAGGATAGTTCTACGTGAATATGTATAGACTAGCGGGGGTCGAACAAAGTAACGATTGAGAACAAGTATCATTTACCAAGGGTATATTTTTGTTCGACCATCTTAAAAAAGCTTTAGTGTTCTCGAATATTGGTAATCATCTATCAGGATCTCACCATCTTAGAGAGCGAGAAGAAGTTCTACCAAAAAGGGGCATCCGTACGCGCCAAGGCCGTTTTAAATTCTTTCGGTCATGCCTTCTGGATTAACCAATCCACCTTCGGTATACATGTAGTTCATGAACCGCGTGTTTCATAAGAACCTCGATTCGTTCGTGTTGGTGTTCATCGGGGACATTCTTGTCTACTTGGCAAATCATCATCTGTGGAGGGAGAATTTGAAAACGGAATTAGAAGTATTAGGAGAGAAGAAGCACTCTGCCGAGCTAAAGAAGCGTGTGTTTTCGTTGGAAGAGGTGTCACTCTTCGGTCATGTTGCCTCCAAGGATGGCAATGCTGTACAACTAAAAGAGATAGATGCTATTGTTGAATGGGAACGACGAACAAGTGTTCGACAGATTTGCAGTTTCTTGGATTGGACTTCTATGGTTACTGTCACAGGTTCACTGTGCAATTCTCCACATTGTCGGGGCCTCCCTCAGCACTGACGGGGAAGAGTGCTCCAAAGTTTTAGAGCGAACAATGCGAAGAAGGTGTTCTTGAGCTAAAGCAAAGACTGGTGTCTGTACCTGTCCTCATGTTGCCCACAGAAACTGTGAGTTACGTAGTGTAAACATGTGCATCCCGGAAAAGAATGGGATATGTAATCGTGCAACAAGGCAAAGTGGTAGCCCATACGTCAAAGCAATCGAAAGATCACGAGAATAACTACCCTACACACAACCCAGAGGTTGCAGCACTGTTATAGGCCATGGATATATTTGGAGGCATTATCTCTGTGGCTAGCAGCGTGCAATTCATACCGATCATCAGAGTTTCAGATAAAAATTCACGTGTAAGTATTTGAACATGAGACAACAGAGATGGGAAGAGTTACTCAAGGACTATCATTAAACATTGTTTTGAATCCAAGGAGCTTATCTTATAGAATTAAACTTGTAAGATCATCTAACTACATCTTGCGTATCACAAGGCACGTTTTCGCATGGCTCCAACGGAACTGAACGAGTGCAAGCCGCCGCTCCAAGAACAGTTGGATAGGGAGATTCGTTCGACTGATTATGTGTTCGTGGGGAGCACCGGTTTTATTTGTTAAGAAGAAGGATAGTTCTACGCGATTATGTATGACTAGCGGGTGTCAGAAACGATTGAGAACTAGTATCATTTTCCAAGGGTCGACGATTTGTTCGACCAACTTAAAGATGCTTCAGTGTTCTCGAATATTGGTAATCATCTGTCGGGATATCAACCCATTCTAGAGTGGTGAAGAAGTTCTACCAAAAAGGGCATCCGTACGCGCCGGAAGCCGTTTAAATTCTTTCGGTCATGCCTTTTGGATTAACCAATCCACCTTCGGTATACATGTTGTTCATGAACCGCGTGTTTCATAAGAACCTCGATTCGTTCGTGTTGGTGTTCATCGGTGACATTCTTGTCTACTCGGCAAATCATCATGTGTGGGAGGGAGAATTTGAAAACGAATTAGAAGTATTAGGAGAGAAGAAGCACTCCGCCGAGCTAAAGAAGCGTGCGTTTTCGTTTTGAAGAGGTATCACTCTTCGGTCATGTTGCCTCCAAGGATGGCAATGCTGTACAACTGAAAAAGATAGAGGCTATTGTTGAATGGGAACGACCAACAAGCGTTTGACAGATTCGCAGTTTTTTGGGCTTCGATGGTTACTCTCATAGGTTCACTGTGCGATTCTCCACATTGTCGGGGCTCCCACGGCACTGACGAGGAAGGGTGCTCCAAAGTTTTGGAGGAGAACAATGCGAAACAAGCGATATGGAGCTAAAGCAAAGATTGGTGTCCGCACCTATCCTCACGTTGCGTACGGAATATGTGGGGCACTTAGTGTAAACGTTTGCATCTCGGAAAAGAATCGCATCTCTACTCATGAAACATCAAAGTGGTAGCCTATAATATAACGTCTATATTCCCCTTTAATTATTTCTGGGCATCACATATATAGCTCAAAGCAATTGAAAGATCACGAGAAGAACTATCCTACTCACGACTTAGAGTTTGCGGCACTGTTATATGCCATGGATATATATGGACACATTATCTCTATGGCTAGCAGTGTGAAATCATACCGACCATTAGAGTCACAGGTAAATATTCACGTGAAAGCGTTCGAACATGAGACAATAAAGGGGGAGAGTTACTCAAGGACTATCATTAAACATTGTTTTGATTCCTTGTAGCATATTTTACAATATGAATCTCAGAAGATCAACTAACTACATCCTGCGTATCACAAGGCACGCTATCCCATGGCTCTATCCGAGCTAAACAGTGAATGCCGCTACTCCAAGAACTGTTGACAGGAGATTCAATCGACCGATTCTATCTTCGTGGGGAGCACTGAAATTATTCGTGAAGAAGAAGGATAGTTCTACATGAATATGTATAGACTAGCGGGGCTCGAACAAAGTAACGATGGAGAACTAGTATCATTTACCAAGGGTCGATGATTTGTTCGACCATCTTAAAGAAGCTTTAGTGTTCTCGAATATTGGTAATCATCTATCAGGATCTCACCATCTTAGAGAGCGAGAAGAAGTTGTACCAAAAAGGGGCATCCGTACGCGCCATGGCCATTTTGAAATCTTTCTGTCATGCCTTGGGATTAACCAATCCACCTTCTGTAATACACTAGTTTATGAGCCGCGCATTTCATAGGAACCTCGACGCGTTCGTGTGGTGGTTCATCGCGACATTCTTGTCTACTTGGCAACTCATCTGTGTGGGATGGAGAATTTGAAAACGGTATTAGAAGTACTAAGAGAGAAGAAGCTCTTCGCTGAGCTAAAGAAGCGTGTCTTTCCGCTGGAAGTGGTATCACTCTTGGGTAATGTTGTCTCCGAGGATAGCAATGCTATACAACTGAAAAAGATAAAGGGTATCCCAGCCCTGTACTTTAATAATAATGGGCCCAGCCTTGTTCTTTAATAATAATGGGCCCAGCTCTGTACTTTAATAATAATGGGCCCAGCCCTGTACTTTCATAATAATGGGCCCAGCCCTGTACTTTAATAATAATGGGCCCAACCTTGTACTTTACTTTAATAATAGTGGGTCCAGCCCTGTTCTTTACTTTTAATAATAATGGGCCCAGCCCTGTTCATGCTCATGTCAATGTACTTACAAATCTCAACAATCATGTCTTAACAACATTTAAATCAATCTTCCTTCATCATAATCTCAAAATCTCAAATCAACAAAGTAATCAATACATCATATCATTTCTTTCATATCTTAAAACTTTCAAAATCACAACAACAATATCATTCATATTTCATCAAATATTTCATAAAATATTGAAAGTATCAAGAATAATAAAACATGCTCAAACAACATATGAATGGCTCGACTTTTTCATAGCTTTAAACAAACTTTAAAGGCATTAAAATTATATTCTTTCTCAACTTATTTAGCATCTTTAAAAATATCTAAAATTATTTATAAAATTCTTTAAAAACATAAAACGTATTCGTCCTCAGTGAGTAAAAGATTACTCACCTTAAGAGACCGAGAAGGATTCACAATAACGGTACTCGAGCTTGCTTGCTCCTCGAAACGCTTCTACAACCCAATTACTTTATACTTGACAATGGAGGACTAGCTTTAATCATAAGCCTCCAATCTCATGCTACACGCCTGCAATTAATCACAACGTTAGACTTGCTAAACTATCGAACCCTAAACTTTAAATCTACCAAAATACATCTAAAACAAAAGCCCAATCTCACAGCTAAACACCCTCAAAACCCATTCTCTAATCCAACCAAAACACACCATAACTATTCAGCCATAGCAGAAAATTCCCTAAGAAAAACCAGCAAGCAACTCTCTCAAAAAGCCATTAAGCCAATGCATGAAAATTTCTAATCGAACAACCATCAACACAAACTAAACCCCAAAAATCCAGCCATCATTTAGCCTTCAAAACAACCTAGAAATCCAGCCATCGAATCACCAAAAATTAACATCTATTAGGCCACCAAAACAGCCCATGAATCCATCATCAAGTCACCAAAAATTAACATCAATTAGACCACTAAAACAGCCCATGAATCCATTATTAAAACAGAAATAAAACAGCCAACAAGGACACACACATACCCTATGGCTACCCTCCAAAATTCAGCACACACTTCAGTCCAATATCATCCCAAAACAGCCACTTAATCATCTCATAAAACAGCCCAACTAAATACAATTTAACTCCAAAAATCAGCAGAACATACTCTCAAAATTCCATTCAATTTACACACACATATATGCTGTCAAACCAAACCCAAAATAGCACACAAATCAATCTAAAATTATCACAAGACCAGCCATTTAATCATCAAATAAAACAGCCCAACAAAATACAAGTTAACTCCAAAATCAACACAACACTTTCACCAAATTCCATTCAATTACACATGCACAACTTGCTGCCAAATCAAACCCAAAACAGCACACAAATCAGCCCATAATCCACCATTCATCTTGCCAAAAATAGAACAAGAACAACCAGCCAAAACCATTCTCATTTTCAACCAAAACTCCACAACCATTCAGCCATGCATTTATTTTCCAAGTCTGTCCAGCATCAACACAACTAAAGTATCAAAAAAATTCCAACCCAACACTTCCAAGTTAACATGCACGGCCAAAGGAAGAGGAGTTTCCCAATTGATTCAATTTTCGGACCTATGGAAACCCAAGCCCTTTGTGTGATTCTCAAGTGTTAAAATCAGTGGATAACAATGAGAAATGTAAGGGAAGGTTAGGTACTTACCATCCTAGAAGACCCATGGCTGAAAATCCACTTCAACTCTTCCTTGGACAGCAACTAACACCCACCGCCAGAACCTCCCATTACAGAATTTCAGCTCTCTCACACATCCAACTCTCTCTCACAGCCAGCTCTCACTCTACCACACTCACACGGCCAGAATAGCTAGAAGTCATGGACAGCAGCAGTAGGAACCGTGATTGACGCAGCAGGGGAGAAAGAAGAGAAAAAGAGAAGAGAAAAGAAGAAGAGAATGAGCTGGGCGTGAATGAGGGAGACCACGTGAAGAAGAGAAGGAAAAAGGGAGTGAGCTGCAGCTGCCACGTGATGCTCAGCTGATTCATTTCAATTCCAGCAGCTTTGGCTGCCCAAAATGTGGCAGCACATGTTCCACATATTTTAAAGTAGCTCGTACCTTTTCTAAATTATATTATGACCCCAACTTGGTTTCAATTATAACCTTTGATAATTATTGTTTTACCCTCTACTTAATTTAACTATCACACCTTCATATACATTCTAATTCATTAATTAACATTGTTACTACTCCATTACCATACTTATCTTATTATTAATCATCATTATTTCTATTAATTCCAATTGCTTAGAAATAAATTCTTTAATTATTTTCTTGGGCATCACATATATAGCTCAAAGCAATTGAAAGATCACGAGAAGAACTATCCTACTCACGACTTAGAGTTTGCAGCACTGTTATATGCCATGGATATATATGGACACATTATCTCTATGGCTAGCAGTGTGAAATTCATACCGACCATTAGAGTCACAGGTAAATATTCACGTGAAAGCGTTCGAACATGAGACAATAAAGAGGGGAGAGTTACTCAAGGACTGTCATTAAACATTGTTTTGATTCCTTGTAGCATATTTTACAATATGAATCTCAGAAGATCAACTAACTACATCCTGCGTATCACAAGGCACGCTATCCCATCGCTCTATCTGAGCTAAACAAGTGAATGCCGCTACTCCAAGAACTGTTGGACAGGAGATTCAATCGACCGATTCTATCTTCATGGGGAGCACTGAAATTATTCGTGAAGAAGAAGGATAGTTCTACATGAATATGTATAGACTAGCGGGGCTCGAACAAAGTAACGATGGAGAACTAGTATCATTTACCAAGGGTCGATGATTTGTTCGACCATCTTAAAGAAGCTTTAGTGTTCTCGAATATTGGTAATCATCTATCAGGATCTCACCATCTTAGAGAGCGAGAAGAAGTTGTACCAAAAAGGGGCATCCGTACGCGCCATGGCCATTTTGAAATCTTTCTGTCATGCCTTTGGGATTAACCAATCCACCTTCTGTATACATCTAGTTTATGAGCCGCGCATTTCATAGGAACCTCGACGCGTTCGTGGTGGTGTTCATCGGCGACATTCTTGTCTACTTGGCAACTCATCGTGTGTGGATGGAGAATTTGAAAACGGTATTAGAAGTACTAAGAGAGAAGAAGCTCTTCGCTGAGCTAAAGAAGCGTGTCTTTCCGCTGGAAGTGGTATCACTCTTGGGTAATGTTGTCTCCGAGGATAGCAATGCTATACAACTGAAAAAGATAAAGGGTATTGTTGAATGGGAACAGCCAACAAGCGTTCGATAAATTCACAGTTTCTTGGATTGGACTTCGATGGTTACTATCACAAGTTCACTGTGCAATTCTCCACAATGTCAGGGCCTCCCTCAACACTGACGGGGAAGAGTGCTCCAACGTTTTAGAGCGAACAATGCGAAGAAGGTGTTCTTGAGCTAAAGCAAAGACTGGTGTCTGTACCTGTCTTCACGTTGGCCACGGAATATGTGAGGTACGTAGTGTAAACATGTGCATCCCGGAAAAGAATGGGATGTGTAATCGTGCAACAAGGCAAAGTGGTAGCCCATACGTCAAAGCAATCGAAGGTCACGAGAATAACTAACCTACACACGACCTAGAGTTTGTAGCACTGTTATAGGCCATTGATATACTTGGAGGCATTATCTCTGTGGCTACCAGCGTGCAATTCATACCGATCATCAGAGTCTCAGATAAAAATTCACGTGTAAGTATTTGAACATGAGACAACAGAGATGGGAAGAGTGACTCAAGGACTATAATTAAACATTGTTTTGAATCCAAGGAGCTTATCTTATAGAATTAAACTCGTAAGATCATCTAACTACATCCTGCGTATCACAAGGCACGTTATCGCATGGCTCCAACGGAACTGAACGAGTGCAAGCCGCCGCTCCAAGAACAGTTGGATAGGAGATTCATTCGACTGATTATGTGTTCGTGGGGACCACCGGTTTTATTTGTGAAGAAGACGGATAGTTCTACGCGATTATGTATAGACTAGCGGGTGTCGGAAACAATTGAGAACTAGTATCATTTTCCAAGGTCGACGATTTGTTCGACCAGCTTAAAGATGCTTCAGTGTTCTCGAATATTGGTAACATCTGTCGGGATATCACCATCTTTGAGTGCGAGAAGAAGTTCTACAAAAAGGGGCATCCGTACGCGCCAAGGCCGTTTTGAAATCTTTCGGTCATGCCTTTGGGATTAACCAATCCACCTTCGGTATACATCTAGTTTATGAGCCGCGTATTTCCATAAGAACCTCGATTCGTTCGTGTTGGTGTTCATCGGGGACATTCTTGTCTACTTGGCAAATCATCATCTGTGGAGGGAGAATTTGAAAACGGAATTAGAAGTATTAGGAGAGAAGAAGCCCTCCGCCAAGCTAAAGAAGCGTGCATTTTCGTTGGAAGACGTATCACTCTTCGGTCATGTTGCCTCCAAGGATGGCAATGCTGTACAACTGAAAAAGATAGAAGCTATTGTTGAATGGGAACGACCAACAAGCGTTCGACATATTCGCAATTTTTTGGGCTTCGATGGTTACTCTCGGAAGTTCACTGTATGATTCTCCACATTGTTAGGGCCTCCCACAGCACTTACGAGGAAGAGTGCTCCAGAGTTTTGGAGAGAACAATGCGAAACAAGCGATATAGAGCTAAAGCAAAGACTGGTTTCCGCACCCGTCCTCACGTTGCGTACGGAATATGTGGGGCACTTAGTCTGAACGTTCGCATCCCGGAAAAGAATCGCATCTCTACTCATGAAACAAGGCAATGTGGTAGCCTATATAGCTCAAACCAATTTAAAGATCACGAGAAGAACTATCCTACTCACGACTTAGAGTTTGTGGCACTGTTATATGCCATGGATATATATGGACGCATTATCTCTATGGCTAGCAGTGTGAAATTCATACCGGCCATTAGAGTGTCAGGTAAATATTCACGTGAAAGCGTTCGAACATGAGACAATAGAGAGGGGGAGAGTTACTCAAGGACTATCATTAAACATTGTTTTGATTCCTTGTAGCATATTTTACAATATGAATCTCAGAAGATCAACTAACTAGATCCTGCGTATCACAAGCCACGCTATCCCATGGCTCTATCCGAGCTGAACGAGTGAATGCCGCTACTCCAAGAACTGTTGGACAGGAGATTCAGTCGACCGATTCTATCTTCGTGGGGAGCACTGAAATTATTCGTGAAGAAGAAGGATAGTTCTACACGAATATGTATAGACTAGTAGGGGTCGACCAAAGTAACGATGGAGAAGTAGTATCACTTACCAAGGGTCGATGATTTGTTCGATCATCTTAAAGAAGCTTCAGTGTTCACGAATATTGGTAATCATCTATCAGGATCACACCATCTTAGAGAGCGAGAAGAAGTTGTACCAAAACGGGGCATCCGTACGCGCCATGGCCATTTTGAAATCTTCCGGTCATTCCTGTGGGATTAACCAATCCACCTTCGGTATACATCTAGTTTATGAGCAGCGTATTTCATAAGAACCTCGACTCGTTCGTGGTGGTTTTCATCGGCGACATTCTTGTCTACTCGGCAACTCATTGTGTGTGGATGGAGAATTTGAAAACGGTACTAGAAGTAGTAAGAGAGAAGAAGTTCTTTGCTGAGCTAAAGAAGCGTGTCTTTCCGCTGGAAGAAGTATCACTCTTGGGTCATGTTGTCTCCGAGGATAGCAATGCTATACAACTGAAAAAGATAGGGGTATTGTTGAATGGGAACAGCCAAAAAGCGTTCGATAAATTCAC
This sequence comes from Betula pendula, assembly GCA_900184695.1. Taxonomy (NCBI): domain Eukaryota; kingdom Viridiplantae; phylum Streptophyta; class Magnoliopsida; order Fagales; family Betulaceae; genus Betula; species Betula pendula. The sequence goes on along the minus strand of FXXK01001798.1, from coordinate 9,939 downwards.
AGTTTCTTGGATTGGACTTCGATGGTTACTATCACAGGTTCACTGTGCAATTCTCCACATTGTCAGGGCCTCCCTCAGCACTGACGGGGAAGAGTGCTCCAAAGTTTTAAAGCGAACAATGCGAAGAAGGTGTTCTTGAGCTAAAGCAAAGACTGGTCTCTGTACCTGTCCTCACGTTGCCCATGGAATATGTGAGGTACGTAGTGTAAACATTTGCATCCCGGAAAAGAATGGGATGTGTAATCGTGCAACAAGGCAAAGTGGTAGCCCATACTTCAAAGCAATCGAAAGGTCACGAGAATAACTATCCTACACACGACCTAGAGTTTGCAGCACTGTTATAGGCCATTGATATATTTGGAGGCATTATCTCTGTGGCTAGCAGCGTGCAATTTATACCGATCATCAGAGTTTCAGATAAAAATTCACGTGTAAGTTTTGAACATGGGACAACAGAGATGGGAAGAGTTATTCAAGGACTATCATTAAACATTGTTTTGAATGCAAGGAACTTTCTTATAGAATTAAACTCGTAAGATCATCTAACTACATCCTGCGTATCACAAGCACCTATCACATGGCTCTATCCGAGCTGAACGAGTGCAAGCCGCCGCTCCAAGAACAGTTGGATAGGAGATTGATTCGACTGATTATGTGTTCGTGGGGAGCACCGGTTTTATTTGTTAAGAAGATGGATAGTTCTACGCGATTATGTATAGACTAGCGGGTGTCGGAAATGATTGAGAACTAGTATCATTTTCCAAGGGTCGACGATTTGTTCGACCAGCTTAAAGACGCTTCAATGTTCTCGAATATTGGTAATCATCTGTCAGGATATCACCATCTTTGAGTGCGAGAAGAAGTTCTACCAAAAAGGGGCATCCGTACGCGCCAAGGCTGTTTTAAATTCTTTAGGTCATGCCTTTTGGATTAACCAATCCACCTTCGGTCTACATGTAGTTCTCAAACTCCGTGTTTCATAAGAACCTCGATTCGTTCGTGTTGGTGTTCATCGGTGACATTCTTGTCCACTCGGCAAATCATCATGTGTGGAGGGAGAATTTGAAAGCGGAATTAGAAGTATTAGGAGAGAAGAAGCACTCTGCCAAGCTAAAAAAGCGTGCGTTTTCGTTGGAAGAGGTATCACTCTTCGGTCATGCTGCCTCCAAGGATGGCAATGCTGTACAACTGAAAAAGATAGAGGCTATTATTTAGTGGGAACGACCAACAAGCGTTCGATAGATTCGCAGTTTTTTGGGCTTCGATGGTTACTCTCGCAGGTTCACTGTACGATTCTCCACATTGTCAGGGCTACCCAC
>FXXK01001797.1:19556-54092 GCA_900184695.1 Betula pendula | reverse complement strand
TAGGATAAAAATTAGTTGCTCCTCATTTTGGGGGGGCCAAACGGTGTTTTTCTCCCTTCTGTTATTGCATGCCGAAGCTGAGGATAGGTTCTTTCTCGGGGATCTCCGTGGCATAGCAGATGTATACATCTATGAATTAGATCCAAACAAATAATGTACCACAAGTGTGAAAATATAGTTTATGAACCAATTGTATAAGTGAACCTTTGTTGTAGTGTATCTATAAAACATATGTGGTTGTGCAATGTGTGTAAATTACAGCGTAGAAGGAGTATGGAAGGAATATAGTGAACCTTGAGATATAAATAGATGACTAACCTTTTGAATGAATTTTTTGGGCCGCAAGGATTGTACAGTTGACGGTCGACTAGTCACTGAAGATCGGAGGGTATATCGCGATTGCTGTAACAAAGAGAAATAGTGAGTTAAAGTTGGAAAAATTATAAATACAAAAATTCACAACAAATATACAGTATAATAGCTTAACACAACAACTACAAACAACAGACCTTCGAATTCGATTTGCTTTGGGTAGTCGGCTTCAAGCTCCTCAATGCATACGGGGGGTCCTGGATGGATGAAGTCAGAGGCATACTTCAAGCTCCTCTGTAATTTTAAATTTATATGCATTTACATTGCTACATCGAAAAATCTCGTGGAAAAAAAAAAACAAGAATAATAAACCACATGGCAGAATAATTTTACGGAAAACATTATGAGAGAATTTTAACCAAACTGCAACATAAGCAAAATGTAATGAAAATAGAAAGACAAAAGGATTCACTTTGCACATTAAAAAGCTTAGCCAACCTTTGTGGATGGAAAACCGTGGCATATGGAAGGCAGGCCCGAAGATTCAGTGGGATGCAATACGCCCAGTGGTTTTTCTCCAGATATTTGTTTGGTAACTCTACTTTCTGGATGGCAAAGAAAACAAATACATAAATTAGTAAAAAAAATTATTAGCTTAACAAGGACGACAGAATCAACCCAATTAGGCCTCAGCCATGGTTGAAAGGGCATTTGCCCCCCCCCCCCCCCCCTAGCAACGTATGCGAAAGCGAAAATTAGGGCGGGAGAAAAAAGCTCAAAGAATCATTATCGTGTAGACCTAAATCCATCGGAATATCAATAATTAAATAAAGTATATAAGGACAGCTTGACAATAAAAACCTCAGTACCCAAACCTCAACTTGCTAACAAGTTTTTCCTTTTATCTTTGCAGCCAACAAAAGCAAGCATTTAAATGCAAGTTCAACGCCAACCGTACATGCTCCATAACATTTATGGCCCAACTCCAAAAGTAATGACAAGAAACTGGGACCTTTTATTTTTTATTTTTTATGAATGGAGTAGCTTTCATTAACAAAACAACGAAATAATTTACAAAGAAAAAGCTAAAAGCTAAAGCCTTTATAACCCTGTACAATCCCAACCTACAACCAAACAAAACCATGAAACACAGTATAGACGGGACCAAATCAAAATTGGATGCTAAAATTTACCCACAATTAAATCCCAAGGAAACAAAAATCATAAACTTACCAGTTATATATACAGAACTACCATTGTCGTTTTTAACTGCCAATTTTAGAAAATAGAGTTATCCAAAGCAATGCACGGGGAACGTGTATTAACTTTGGTGATGAACGCGATGTCATTCGAACAGAAAAGCGATTTGAATATGGGGTGTCGAAATTAAGGAGAAATTCAGGAGCGGAAAAACTCACTTTGGTTGGAGTGCTTACGGTGCCTGTGTGGCATGCCGGGAATTTTCTTTGGAAGCGCGAGCTCACAGTTGCCGTTCCCTGCGTTTGGGAGTGGAGATGGAAGGTGCTATGGTTTTGAAACTTTTTTTGGGCGATTGGATGTTGCCTTAACGAGGCAGAGGTGGCTGGGTTCCCTGCGTTTGGAAGTGGAAGACGAAGGCTGCTTCTTGGGGTTGGAATTTTTTTTGCAAGTGGCGTTGGATCGTTAGCCTTACGGGACAGGGAGTGACTTGGTCCCCTGCGTTTTTCAGTGGGAAGACGAAGGCTGCTGCTTGGGGTTTGGAATTTTTTTTTGCAAGAGGCGGTGGATCGTTGCCTTACGAGCAGAGTTGGCTGGGTCCCTGCGTTTTTTCAGTGGAAGACGAAGGCTGCTTTGCTGTGGGTTGGAATTTTTTTTGCAAGAGGCGTTGGATCGATTGCTTTACCGGTGGGGTTCTCTGCACTGTGGCTCTCATTTCCAACCCAGGAATCTCAACGGCAGCAAATCAGATCTAAAAAAATAAAAATGTATCTGCACCGTTCCGCTTTATCATTTTTGGGGAAGAGAGCGCAACGGCAAAAACCACTGCTTCATTCTGAAGAAATTAAAGGCAACGTCCCCTCCCCAGCCAGCGACCCCCCCCCCACGTGTAGCATGTCAGGGGATTGCTACAGTCCAATTCCTCTACAGTACAAGCCGAGCTGTTGCAAATCATCCCCTATGTTTTGTAGTAAGTAATTCCAAACATATTATCGATTAGAGAAACACTTATCAAACATATTATTTTAACCATCATTCGGTCCCTGAGCATCTAATGCATAAGCTTACAATACATATTTATTTAATACGTAATACATACTTTTATCTTCTAAATTTAAATTAAAATTAAAAACAAATCACAAATATTAACTTTGGATTGGTAAAAAGATAAAATGGTTAAGTGATTTTTACCAGACATTTCCCAAAACTGCCGATTCCCGTGTAGAATCTTCCCAACACTGCAGATAATAAAAAGGACGTAAAAACTCTTTAGCAAATAAGCAGGTAATAGCATTCTAGATTACAAAAAAAAAAAAAAAGGTAATAGCATTCTAGATATTTGAAAAGGGGAATAAAATTAAAAAAAAAAATAAATTAGAAGTTTCAAAACACAGAAGCACGAAATTCAAAAAGAAGTCATAACTAAGTAAAAGAGAAGCATAGTAGTATTTTTTTTCCATCTCCCATCTATTTATTTCATTACTTTTTCAAAATTTACCAAATGAATCTCTAGGAGGACCCACATGCACATCCAATGGGTCTTTTCAAAAAAATATAAAGTATGAAACAGTCCAAACGAATGAAAAGAAAATCCAAATTCGCAGCCGAACTTTCCCATATTCGCAAAATGTCTAAAACATTCTCTCAGCAACAAACACTAAAATAAACAAAACAAAAAAAAAAAAGGAGAAAAATTTCTAAAACCCTTACCTTGATCACCATCGTGAACTCCATAGCTAAAGAACCAGCTTCCCAGTGAGCCGGGAAGCCGAACTCTACCCTCACAATCTGAAACGATCATAAACGGAGCACTAAGTTGAGCTCAGCCGTTTGTAGGAGGAAATCAAGAATCTGCAGGAGGGTCTTAATTAATCAAGACTCACGGGTCTGACAGTGAGAAAGGAAAGGAGAGAGTGTTCAGTAAAGCGACAGGAATAATACAGAAGAGTCACGGGTCTCAATCATTCTTCCTCTATTTCAAAATTTCAATCAATGAATGGAGATAATATTCATTGATTGATGACGTGTAAGATACAAGGGATGCCTTCTTAAAGATTGCTGTAAGTAAGCCTAAAAAACATCAGCCGGGAAATGAATATTGTAAAGACTACAAAAGGCATGAAATTTGTGACCCATGGAATAGGTACCTATCAACCATTCTCATTACTTTTTTTATTTTTAGCCCTTGCAAATCGACTAACATTTTAATTTAATGGGAAATGCTAGGCTTTCACCCCATTCTTTTTTCATCCTTCTAAAATTCACAATTACCATTGGATTTTTTGGGTTTCACACATGAGACCCACATAAATCCATAGATTCAATGGTAATTGTAAATTTTAGAAGGATGAGAGTTGAAAGCCTGTATTTCCCTAATTTATTAAACATCCAACCATTTTCCTAAATTTAGGAAACAAATTTACTTTTTACTTCCCTATAAAAAAAACACTCAACGTAAGTTCTCTTATCTTTCCCTATATCAATTAAATACTCTTATTTTATTCTTTTTTCTCACTTTCTTCTTTTTGTTATTGTACTGTTCATTGAGTAGCATGTATTTTAGGATTATAATAATTCATTTGGTAGTGCAATAGCTACTCAATGATATAGGGAAATAAACAAGCTTTGTAGAGCATCTATTGAAAGGGTACGGTCTTTTTGTTGCTTTTTTTTTTTTTTTTTTTTTTCCAAATATTCCCTATATTTAGGGAAGAGAATAAGCTTTATGGTATCTGCTGCTAGTGTTTTTAGGTAATCTGTTGTAGTTTTTTCATGGTTCAGGTTTAACTTTATTTTCGTTTCTTTTCATAAAATTTGAAATTATATATAGACCATTGAAAAAACTAAAGCAAATATGCTGCAGTTTTTTTTTTACGGCATCCAATTTTGCTTGTGAAAGCTCTCTGGAAGGGGAGAATTATGAGTTGGGTGTGTCAAATACAGGTCGGTGGAGGGGAGAATGATTTTCTGCTATAAGTGAGATTACCTTTCATGTGGTAGATGGCAATTTATGCGATAGATTGACTTCCCACTCAAAGAGGAATGATGGTTGATATATTCTAAACTTTGTGAAATTTAAATCTAAGCTGAACTTACATTTTTACGCTTGTGGTTATTGGCTTTTCTGTAAGAATAGTTTATGACTATTGGAAAGAATATTGGCATGTTCCAACTTTTTGTTGGTTATTCAATATGGTATTTTCAGGCGCTTCTTAGATATTAATTATTGCAAATATAATTGATCTAGTAATAAATTGTAGAACTTGAAGGAAATTTTCTAAAACAACTCAGGGACAGGGAAGAGAGCAGACCTTCCTTTTAGGGGTTCAGGTGAAGTTGGTTGGGTCGGGCTCTCGGGCTTTTTGGCTGGGCCTCTGGGGCCTTTTGCCGTGAATGCCCGAGCATGCAGATCGCTGGCTCCCTTCTCACTTGGGTCCCGGGTTCAGCCCATGCTAAGCGCATTCTACTCCAATCAAATATTAAGGGTTCTAAAAAATAGGGGAGAAAATTCAAATTTGTACATAGATCCAGAGTATATGTGATATGATTGCTCAGTAGATACAAAGCGTCCAAATATAGAGTAATGCTAGAAGTATTTCTTATGTTCTTTAAAAAATGATGTAGATTTTAAAATTACTATTGAGCTTGTGATTGATCAAATTGTTATTTTAAAAGTCACCTCATTTTTTGAGCAACATGAGAGAGACTTTTAAAATTACTCCCAAATATAACCTTCAGTTTTCCATACAAATTCTGTACTACACCATAGAAAAAGCTTTTTCTACACTATCCCGAAATGTCTTTGTCAATCCTTCAACAAACCACTATAATCCTTCCCTCGGTTGCACTATATGAAATGTAGATCATCATAATCAGATAATTTTCGGGAATCTTCAAAAACACAATTCAGGAAGATCTTCCCATTGCAGGTTTCCACGGTTTCCTCCTCTGTGCCATCAATACACTTAATAGACTACTTCATTTGATTAAGGATGGAGACTTTTTGTCAATTTTGTACTTGCTCGTTTTGCATTTTTGCATTATTTGATGGGAGCTTCTGTGAGAATCAGAGGTAGAAAGAGAAAAAAAAAATGAAAAGAAAAAAGAAAAAAGTTTTTTGCTCGAAAAAAGATAACAGTAGTGGCGTAGTGACCAAAAAGAATAAGAGACCCTAAAATTAAACTCACAAGATAAATACAAGGATTTCAAATAATGCACAAGATGATAATTTGTAAGAAATATTTGTTAATGTTTTGATCTTCTTGGATATAGAGGAAGAAAAAGAAAAAGTAAATAGTAAATTTTTATTAATAGGATGTTATTGCAAATATATGTAAGTGATGAGTGACTATACTATATTCCCGTTTTTTTTTTTTGTCAGTCAATCTTTTTATTTTTTTAATGAGTGAAATTTTTTCAGGACCCATTCATGGTACAGATTAAAATGCCTCTTCACTTAATCCCAAAGAATTGATACAGATTAAAATACCTCTTCACCTAACTCCAAACAAATTGTTTAAACATTATTTTCCACAACATTAAATAATGTTGTACAGATTATAATTTCTGAAATAAGCCGACATCATCACTTTCCTGCATGACCCATTCATGGTACAGATTATAATTTCTGAAAACTTCCTCTATATTCCACAACATTAAATTTTGGATGGAAATAAAAAAAATGGAAAAACATGCTGCTTTCTTGAAAAACCATGCTGCTTTCCACGACATTAAATTTATGAAGTAACATTTGTTAATATATTTTTTATCATAAAAAAAGTCAATATCTTTTATCGAAACTATTTAATGGTCTAGGAATTGGGCCGGCTGCCTGGTCGGTTGAGAGATTACGTCTAATCTACTTGCTCTTCGCTTCTCAAATCATTGTATTTAAATACGTACATACTTAATCATTGTATAGTATGAATTTATATACTTATATAATATTATGTGGCTAAAATTTATACAAAACATCTTATAATTACAAATTAAGCGCTTAAGTATTATATAGTATGAATTATGAGATTATCTATCTTAAGCATGATCATTAAAGTTATAATCTATATATATATAATAGCCGAATCACCAACTAAAGTGCCTTTCAAATTTACAACATGTGGCGTGAAGTCATAGTTTTTAAGCAAAATTGAACCAGTTCTTGATTTTTTTTTCTTCTTTTTCTCTCCACTTTTCTCTCTCTCTTAATATCACGCTCTCTTCTCTCTCTCTCTCTCTCTCTCTCTCTCTCTCTCTCTCTCTCTCTCTCTCTCTCTCGTTCTTTTTCTCTCCACTTCTCTCTTTTTTATTTTTTCTCCACTTTTCTTTCTCTCTCCACCAATCTTTTTTTTTTTGTTCAATTTGTATTATGTATTATGGGTATATTTTTTCTTTGATAAAAATTGCAATTTTAGAATTAAGCTAATCAATTTTTTGGATTTTTCGTGGGTTAATGAGAGATTGTAGTGTATTTTTGTTTGACTTTTATGTTTTGTATTGTTAATCTAGATTAGCAATACTCATATTTATGTTGTTTGTTGTTGTTTAACGATTGTGAGATTTATCCGGATTTTCAATCATTTTTTTGAAAGTATTTTTTCTGCTTTTGCAAGTAAAAGGAAACAAAAATTTATTTGATTGTTACGCAAAAAAGGAACAGAAACGCTTTCGAAAGATAATTAAGCATTAAACTTGATGTGAGATGATTTTTTTGATTTTTTTGCTCTATGTTTTTGTTCGAATGTTTTGAATTATATGGATTTTATTTGTATTGAAATAGAATAAGTATTATAGCAAAAACATTAGAGATTCCTACTAATTAATGTTCTATTAATGCTTTTAATAATTAGAATCCAGGTTTTTTTTTTCTTGCTATTTATTTTTTCTTTATACTCATTTTTAGTTTAAACTACTCTTATGGTAACAAAAATTTTAACATATTTTAATTTATATAGATTAAACTAAAATCAAAGTTCTTATGTTTTAATTCATTTAAATGTTTTGTGGAATTTCTTTTTCTGTGACTTAAAAAAATGTCCCGCTCGAACGCCAATTGGAACGATTGAGTGAACGGGCTTTTCTTTGACTTAAAAATTTTTTGCAATCGAACGCCATTTGGAACGACTAAGTGAATAGGCTTCTCTGTGACTGAAAAAAATGTCCCGGTTGAACGCTATTTAGAACGGTTGAGTGAATAGACTTCTCTTTGTCAAAAAAAAATGGTCCGTTCGAACGGACTAGATCCCATTCGAACGCCACCAAGTAAAAAATAAAAATTATAAAAACAACAAAAATATTTTGTTCAAAAAATACTTATTACAAAAACTTCTTTGGGACACCAAATTTGGCCAATTCAAACAAACTAACAAAACTCCCCCTTTGGCAATTTGGTGACAAAAATACCTTTAATCCCAAAACAGAATTAAAGTTCATAATGACAAAATGTTCAGCAAACTTGTTTATTACATATCAAAAAATTACTCCCCCTTTTTGTCCGTAAATAACAAAATGTTCATCAAAATTGTCTATTACATATCAAAAAATTACTCCTCCTTTTTGTCCCTGAATAACAAATGAAAGAATGGCAAACTTCAACCATCGTGCTGCTGTTTAGTCTGGGATTCAGTTCGATATTGATCACTCACAGCATCAACAAGAGGCAGGGATGAGCTATGATCATCAGTGGCAATGTCAACCATCTGTTCATCTTCATCACCAGATCCAGAGGCTGTTGAGGACGCCGCAGCAGTGGAAGAGCTTGAACCACGAGAGTGAATAGGTTGAATAACAGTGGTGGCAGCCAGAGGAGTGGTCTTCTTTGGCGTAACATGACCCAATATGTTGTTGACATCCAACTTAAGCTGCTTTAATTAGGTAGCTTGTGTGGCAGCAATCTTCTCAAGTTTATCCAAGCGTGTTTCATTTTGGTTTGGTTCTTATTGATAGACTGGATAAGACTCAAAATTTCTGCGAAGGACTCGGATGGAACCGAAGGCTGCACACAGGAAGGACCAATACTCAAGGACTGGCGAAACTCAGTGGCAGCATCAGGAAAACTCTCACCATTAGTATCACTCGCAATGCCCTATTGACATTTGCAAGAGACTTGCCCTAAGGAACGAGAGACGGTGGCCTTGGAAAAAGGTTGTTGACTGTCGACTATTGATTCTGATGGAAGAAATTCCACTTCAAAGTTGGCTAGGATCCGAGTGATAAGAACCAAATAAGTAAGAATTGTGGCCGTCTCATTATAAGCATCACGAATAACTTGAATGACAAAAGAGCAGAAGTCGATAGATGCTCCTATGATCAGGGCATAAAGAAATCGTCCACGCTGAACATTGACATCTGAATGATGTTGGAATGGATAAATGTTTTGGAGCATAATCTGAGCTAGTAAAGTGATAGGAGGAGCCATGTTGCCTATATGCATAGAAGAATTCTGAACCAGCCATAAGTTGAAATTCTTAGTATAAGAGAACTTTGAGCCCATGTCCGATCGAGAAGGAAACTCCGAGTCAACATAAGGGCACTATGGTTCATCAATGAGAGAAATGCCAGTGATATTGCTGATGAGGGGCGGATCCACAAGTATCTCTCGGCCACGCACATTGTCGTGAATGAGGGCGGAGAGGAGGTGAAGCTGGTAATATTGCAATAAAATTTTCGAACTGGCTCGATGGACACAAAAATGGGAGAAAGGGCAAAGTATTCCTATTGGCGCTGGTCCAAAATCCGAGGAACAAGTGCAAAATTGTCGATTAAATCTATGAGCTTAACCTCTCGTTCCATAAGAACCTTCCGTTTGGCAAACCGCTCTTGATAGATCTTTTTAGTACCTGAATTGACAAACTTTTTGTCAAGAATTGCTTGTTGTTTAGCAGTGAGGTCTGGAGGGGAATCCACTATAGTCTGTTTGCCCTTGACCCTACTAGTTTTTGTCTTGTTACAAACCGGGGTCCTTTTGGGTCGAGAACTCTCATTAGCCATGTCTTGAAAGTTGAAAAAAATGATAAAACCTGATAAGAACTCAAGTAATAGAGAATCAAGTGAAAAGCATGAGAAAAATGTCTTTGTGGCATTTTATCGAACATGTGGTGTGCATAGACAAAAAGGAGATGAAGCATAGTACTATGAATTCAGAAAAAACCCAATTTACAAACATGAAAAAAAAAAATGCTTACAAGGAAGCCCAAACACAACTATAATCAAAAGAAATTATAACAAAAAAAATTATGAAACTCCAACGAGGGAGAATGTAACCTAGAGATGTGGATAATAGAGAAAAGACGACATAAAATGCATAAGAAGAGAATGCAACGAAAATAAATGATCTAAATGATCTAACATGGACAATGGAATCCTAGGAAGTTATTATCATAAATAAGCAAATCAGGAAAATCCAATTAAACAAGCTATACCAAATACAAATCTTACATCATTTCAAAAAAAAAAAAAATTAGAACCAAATCTTATATGTGTATCACATTGATCAAGTTTTAATCAACATCACCAGCTAGCTGTAAGAATCTCAAGCCAAGCTTTTAAATTATAAAGGTCGAAAATTAAAAGATATATGGTTAACGGACATAACATATTCAAAAGCCCACAACCTTATCCAAAAATCAGCCTTTACTCCATCTTAAGCAAACTATATATAATGGGTTTGATTTAAACAAACATGTACAACAACAACCCATCACCCTCCTCTCTTCTTCCTGATCACTTAGCCCTAGCTAGATATATACATCATCTCCAGACACAAATTACTTCAAAACAACTATCAACAGCCAAGCCGTCATGAGATATATCAAGTGTTTCTTCACAATTTAGGACATCAACAATTTCAGTAACAGAATCAAAAAAGAAAGAAAGAAAAAATCAGTTTTGAAATATTAACAGAGTAACATCAAAATTAGAGTAATACTAAACCGTGTAGTTCAGCTCTAAAAAATTCTGATTTTTTTTAAACCCGCGTAGTTCAGCTTTGAAAAATTCTGATTTTTTTTTTTTTAACCCGCGTAGTTCAGTATGCCAAAAAATTTTAATTTTTTTTTTTTTCGTACGTTTAACCCAACTCGGGTTAACCGTACTGAACCATTTTGGAAAGAAACAATAAAAGGATACATAGAGAGATTAGCAGTTGACAGCCTTTCCTTTTTTTTATTTTTGAGAATGCTTGCAGGCGTCTAGGGGAAAGGAAGTAGATGTTAACGTTCGTATTTTAGTGGGGGCAATTTCGGCATTCGCAAAGGCCAGCCCCATTAATTTGAAAACACGAGCTGCAGCTTTTGGTCACATCAACCTGAGCTGCAGCTTGTGTTGCACCTCTACCAACGCCCACTCTTGAGTGTGAAGGGTTAGCAAATGGGAAATGCTTGGCTATCTACCGCTTTCCTTCTGCAGTCTTTCTGAGATGACATGGCCAAAGGCCACGTTGGAGGCTAAGTTAAAAAAAAAAAAAAAAAAAAAGATTGATCAAAACAGCTGCCCTCTCGAATATTTCATTTTCATTTTCCCTCTCCTCTCTCTCTCGCCCCCAAACATTTTCCCTCTCCCCCTCTTCCACCCACCACCAGCCACCACCAAAGAGCTCCAGTCACCACCAATCAGCGCCGGCCACCAACATCCAGTGCCTCCGCCCACCAAGTGCCGCCTCCTCGCACTGTTCCGCCACCCTGCACAAATCTCTCTCTCCCTTTTGCTCAAAGTTTCGCACACACAGTTCTCTCTCTCTCTCTTGCAGATCCATCTTTCTCCCTTGCCCATAGTTACAGCCGACGGAGCCGGCTGTCCGATCCATCTCCCTCTAAGCCGTACGAAGGTTTTATTTTTTTTTCTTCTAATTTAATTTTTTTTCTTCTTATAGCCATCTCTCTCTCTTGTTCTTCCTCCACAGCCGACAGAAATCAGCTGGAGCTGAGCCAACCCGTACAGTGAAGTTCTTCTTCCTCCATAGCCAATCCGTACGAAGGTTTGATTTTTTTTTTCTTCTGATTCTTTAGTTTTTTATTGTTTTTTACATGTAATTTTTTTTTCCTTCTTACTAACGAAATGAACAGAAAAAAAAATCATAAAAATAGTAGCCTAAAACACTGATTCTTTTTTTTTTCAGTCAGAGAGCTTTTTTTTTTTTTTTTTTTTTTATGTTTAAGTGTTGATATGGAATTTTATTATGTGCTTAGTTGTTGTTATGAAATTTTATTGTGTTTAGGTTTTGATATGGAATTTTATTATGTGCTTAAGTGTTGATATGAAATTTATTGTGTTTAGGAGTTGATATGGAATTTTATTATGTGCTTAGGTGTTGATATGAAATTTATTATGTGCTTAGGTTGATATGGAATTTTATTGTATTTAGGTGTTGATATGAAATTTATTATGTGCTTAGGTGTTCATATGAAATTTTATTATGTACTTAGGTGTTGATATAGAATTATATTGTGTTTAGGTGTTGATATAGAATTTTATTATGTGCTTAGGTGTTGATATGGAATTTTATTGTGTTTAGGTGTTAATATGAAATTTTATTATGTGTTTAGTGTTGATATGAAATTTTATTATGTGCTTAGGTGTTGATATAGAATTGTATTGTTTTAGGTGTTGATATGTTTGAAGGTTAATCGAAGATAAAAGGAACGTGACAATGTATTTTGTTGTTTTGGCACTTTTTAGGTTTAATGAATTTGTCTCTCGGCTTTTCTTTTCTTTTTTATTTATTTTTTATTTTTCCAATCAGAGAGCCATTTTTTTTTGCATTATGTTACATTAATAATGAACTTGTCATCTAGTTTATTGTTTGGGTCTAGTGATGGTAGTAGTGGAAATGGGGGATACTGAACTTGTGAAGGGTGAGGGTTATTGCTCTTAACTGATATGCTTAAATTTGGTTACCTTTCGAGAACTTGTGTTTGGATGTTTTTGTGTGAAATATCTTGTAAGCTTGAGCTAAAGTCCTATAAAGAACACTCTCCTCCCATAAAAAGAAAAAAAAAATGCCACATGCATTGGGTTTTAGGTCCTTTTGTTTGGTTGCAAAGAAAACTAAAAGAAAATATTTGGTTTTCATTATTCATATAGTGTTTTTTCCTCATACAACAGACTCATGTTTGTGCTGATTTTTTTATAATACAACAGGCTGTTGTCAACTAATTTTTGGATGTAAATTATGAATTGTTTGGATTTAACAGATATGAGAATAATCAGGAGTATTATCCAAACATCAAGATTTATTAATGGGATTGTTAATGTGTAGGAAGACAATAAAAAACAATCTTCTTGTTTTGTTTGCCTTTTCAGTTACTCATTTTGGACACCTCCTGTTTTCCTAAATGGACTTAGAGAATGAGGGGGAGGTTGAATCTCTGTGTACACAGATTCGAAATGACGATGATTTAACCGACAACGACGATAATTCCATTGATGAAGATGAAGATGGATGATAATTCCATTTTACTTTTGTTTGCATTATAATTTAGCTAAAAATAAATTTCCTTTGACCCCCCACCAATTATGGCTCTGAATTTTGTATTATTTATTTATTTATTTTTATGTGATTTAGAGTTTGATGATAAAGAGGAGTTGGATGATACAACAGATAATGGCACGCAAGACATGCTGATAGAAGGGGATGACAAAGTTGAAGAACCTAAAGAATCAATAACGTTTGGTTCGTTGGACGGCGTTTGTTCCTACTATAGGAAGTATGCTAAGCAAGATGATAATGCTGTGATAAAAAGAGGCATAAAAAATAAATGTGATCAAGTCTATTATATAACTCTGACATGTAGTCGTCAAGGCAAACCCAAAAATAGTACTGATGCTACAAAGGCAGTTCCAACAACAATTAGAATGGATTGTAAAGCCAAGATTTGTACTATGTTATGTGCCGATGGAACATGGTATTTGAGTAAGGTTGTGATTGAGCATAAGTAGGGGTGTATTCGAGCCGAGTCGAGCTGAGTATTGAGTGTTCAAGCTTGGCTCATTTAAGTTTATTTCGAACACGAGTCGAGCTCGAGCATATCACCGAGCTAGATATTCTGTTCAAGCTTGGCTCATTTATTTTTCGAACGAATTCGAGCTTGTTCACGAGCGGCTCAATTAACTTATTAATTTCTTATATAAAGTAAATATCATGAATGTTTATATTTTCATAAATTCATACTAATAATTAATTAATTAATTATTGTTCAAATTTTATCAATTTGGTTAATTAAATAAATTAACTTAAATCTTAAATAATTCAATCGAGTTTATATGTATGTTTTCTAATATGTATATAAATTCCTTATGTACATATACAAACGTTAACACACACATATTCATATATACTTACAAAACATACTCATGTACACACAAATCTCTAAAACTATTACATGAACAATAATTCAAATTATATCTATCATATTAGGAAGAGAATTCCCTTTTACATAAGATTTTCTTATTTCAAAATTAAAATAATACTAAAAAAAATTATAAAAATGAAGTTATACGAGTTTATACGAGCTTATTCGAGCCGAGCCGAGTTTATACGAGTATGTCTCGTTTAATATTCGAACATATTATTGTGTTCCCGAACGGCTCATTTATTATTCGAACCGAGATTGAATCGAGTTTAACCGAGTCGAGTTCACGAGCAACTGGGCTCATCCTACACCCCTAAGCATAACCATGCGTTAAGCCCAGGAAAGCAAGGTTGTTTAGATGCCATAAGCATATAGATGGTTCTGTGAAAAAAAGGCTAGTGTTAAATGATAAAGGTGGAATACATACGAATAAGAATTTTTACTCTTTAGTTGTTAAAAGTGGGAGGGTACGAGAATCTTCCATTTGGAGAGAAAGATGCAAGAAATTTTATTGAAAAGGCAAGAGAGCTTCGGCTTGGCAAAGGAGGTGGTCAAGCCCTTTGTGATTATTTTAGGAGAATGTAAAAGAAGAATGAAGGCTTCTATTACGTAATTGACATGGATGATAATAATAGGTTGCAAAATGTGTTTTGAGCCGATGCACGAAGTAGAGTAGCATATGAATACTTTGGAGATGTCATTACGTTTAACACAACGTACTTGACCAATAGATATTGAAAATAATAAACAGACTCCAAATAACACCTAGAAGGGGGGGTTGAATAGGTGTATGTCAAATAAACGCGGAATTTAAAAAATAAGCAACAACACAAAATTATATGAAAGCATAAGCACACAACACAAATATTTTTGTTACGAAGTGGAAACCTTTTGAAGAACTCTTCAAAAGTAAAACCACTCCGGGCAGCCAAACCCAGGAAATCAATGCACTAGAAGAATGAGAAATTACAAGGTGTTCATACTTACAAAACCTTTGTGAAGAGACACACTCTTGTACTAGACAAGTGACCCGCTTGCCCTCTACCGCAGTAGTTCTCCCAGAACCTCTGGAAAATTCTTCTATTGATCTTCCTTTATCGGAACTCCGATAGGCTTCAAGTGTTGCAAACAAAGATTGTGTGATGCCCAATAAACTCTAAGAGAGGAGCAATATGATTACTCTAAACAAGCCTAAACCTCTCTTAGCACAAATAAAATAGCCTCTAAACCTTTGAAAATATTGGCTCCAATCCCTACAAAATTCGTGCTCCAAAAGGCCCTTAAATAGACTTGAAAAGGTAACCCTAAACTCATAAAGTCGGTTACCCAAAAATTACAATTCTGCCATTCCGCCCAGATTTTTCTTCTTCTCTTCACAGCACGTTTTGACCCCCTAAACGTTGGAATTGGAAAATTTTCGTGAAATAACGACTTGTAGAATTTTGAGTCAGCTTTCCAACGCCATCAAGTTTGCTTCAATCGGAATTTGGAATCAAAAGTTATGATCACTTTAGTCCGACTAGGTCAATGTTGACAACATATACAATCTTGAAAAAACATGTCTTCAATCAACTTTTTCACCGACTTGACTTTAGACTAAAAACTTATAACCAAATATGTTTTGACATTGAATTTGCCAACACTAAAAACTTAACAGATATGACATGCTATTCGCTCCTTTCGTAGGTGTGAATCATCATGGCCAATTAATACTTTTGGGGGTAGGACTAATATCAAGCTAGGATACAGAAACATTTGTTTGGTTGTTTGAAACTTGGTTAAATTGCATGAACAGCAAAGCTTCAAGTGCAATTGTAACAGATCAAGCTAGGGCTATGAAAAATGCAATTGAAATAGTTTTCCCGAAGACAACTTGACATCGATATTGTTTGTGGCACATTATGAGAAAACTACCCAAAAAGTTTGGAGCACATGGTCAAATCAATGGCATTAAGAGTGCCTTTAGTACTTGTGTTTATGGTTCTCAAACATGCGGAGAATTTGAGGAAAAATTGGAAATTTCTACTTGAGACTTATCAACTTGAGAATAATGCATGGCTGCGTGGGTTATATAATGAGCAGACATATTGGGTGCCGGCATATATGAAAGATACATTTTGGGCAGGAATGAATACTACGCAGCGAAGTGAAAGTATGAATGCATTTTTTGATAGTTATGTGCACTCACAAACCACACTTAAGGAATTTATTGATCAATTTGATTGTGCTTTGATGAAAATGGTTGAAAGAGAGACAAATTCTAATTTTGATTCTTTTTTTTTTCTAATTAATTTTGATTCTTTTAATCGCATGATTCCATGTCTTAGCCCCTTACCTTTAGAAGAGGCGTTCCAAGTTGTGTACATCAATGCAAAGTTCAAAAAAGTTCAGAAGGAGTTTATGAAAGTTATGACCAATAATAACTCTTTAGTTAGTAGTGAATGTGCAATTTCTACTTATAAAGTGATTGAAAGCGATGTCGTCAATAGAAACATAAAAGATGTAAAATATTGTGTTTTTTACAATGAAGAAGAAGTAGAAGTGAAGTGTAGTTGTGTATTGTTTGAAACAAGAGGCATCTTGTGTAGGCATGTCATTTCTGTGTTGACGTCAAAGAAAGTTTCAGAGTTGCCACCAAGATATTTTCTTGCCAGTTGGAGGAAGGATATAAAGCGAACATACACTTCAGTTAATAGTAGTTATGATGGTTTTGGTGATGACCCTAAAGACGAAAGATATGACAGGTTGTGCAAGAAATTAAATAAATTAGCATTGTTCGCATCTTCAAGCGTGAAAAAATACAAGAGGGTCAATGAAAATGTTGATATGTTAATGGTGGAACTCAGTGAAAAAATGCTTGAACCCATTCGTCGTTCCCAGCACATTTCAGTTGGAATTGCATCTTCAAGCTGCAATGAATTCCTCCAAAGTAATGATAGTTCGGCGGTGTAAAGTCATATTGTTCTTAGTCCTGTTAAGGCTAAACGTATAGGGAAACCAAAGACAACAAGAATGGTGTCCACTTTAGAAAAAGAGGTGAATCAGTTTCAACAAAAAAGGGTGGCTGCGAGTGACAACAATGCCAAACCGAAGAAGGGAGCAAAGAAGGCTGCGAGTGACAAGAATGCCGATTCGAAGAGGGGAAAAAAACAGGTGAAAAACACATTTGTATGCCCCACATAAGTTTTTATTGCATTTTGTTGGAAACACATTTACTTACAGACATTATTTAATTGTAGACCTCAAAAGCAACGCAAGATCAGCGAACACAAGTCAGATTCCATTGACTTCAGCAATTGATGAGCAACACGGTCATATAATTTGTAATCAGGTATAACCATAAAACGTAGAATGACGATTTACTTGATTTCTTTCTAAGTTTGCATTTTTTTTTATCTCATTTTAAATCTTGGGTTGTCTCATATGTGTTTTAGGTTGGAGTGCCAGTTGATCCAAGAAATGAGTTATTAAAATTGTTATATGAATACAACTTTGAAAATGCTTTCAATGTAGCCCTACAGAGATATGATTTATCCATTGTGTTCTGGCTATGCTCACAGGTGAAATTGTCTCATCTTATAATGTGTACAAACTGGACAATATGTTAGAGAATGTTTTTGGTGAAAATTTATGTTTTTGTTGAAAGTATATTAGCCACTATTTCTTTAACATTTGACACTTGTATTAAAGATATCATTAGTTAATCTAACTGAAGCTTTCTTTTCAGGTTGATCTATAGTGGATATTGTCTGTAGCTCTTTCCCCTTTGAGCCCAGGAGTACTAGGCAATTAGCTAATGATATCAATAACAACTCATTCCAAGAACTTGTTTGGATGACAGTTGTAGCCAATGCCATTATTCCAATCGACCCGGGGTTTGCAATGCATGTGAAGTTCATCTTATATCAAGTCTTTGCTATACTCAACTATCGATGTACCTTAACTACAATTAATAGTGTTGAACTCCCAAGTATTCGTTTTCTCATGTATGTCATCAATTCAATGCTCATATTTGAAGGTTAATCGAAGATAAAAGGAACGTGACAATGTATTTTATTGTTTTGGCACTTTTTAGGTGAATGATATTTTCAAGTCTTGTAATTTGTAGACTATGCTTTATTTTGATTCTTGACTAGAATCAATATTTTTTTAAATTCTCTTGTATGGATGAATGATTCTAGGTCAAGTTCATCTTAATGGCAATTTCATTTTTTTGTGTTTAGGTGTTGATATGGAATTTTATTATGAACTTAGGTGTTGATATGAAATTTTATTGTGTTTAGGTGTTATATGGAATTTTATTATGTGCTTAAGTGTTGATATGAAATTTTATTGTGTTTAGGTGTTGATATGGAATTTTATTATGTGTTTAGGTGTTGATATAGAATTTTATTGTATTTAGGTGTTGATATAGAATTTTATTGTACATTGAAGCTATTCCGATAATACTTTTTGACGCCGCATCACTTTTCTACATCATTGAACAAGTTGGACAAATAAGAGTGCACTCTGTATGCTAAAGCAGCAGGGTTAACAATCAAAGTGGTGATAAAGACCTGAATAAAAATAATAATTTAATTCATCCAAAAAAAAATGATAATTTTATTAACATGGCCTCCTTAAATTTAAATTTGATCTTCTCATAATAAAAGTTTTTTGTCAGTTGAAAATGTCACAAATCTGCATTGCTCCCATTCCCTTTCACAATATACAAAGGCGAACCATCTTCTTCCTAAATTACATCAACGCTTTGTCTATCTATGATACATGGAGGAAAAACACAAAAAAGATACTCAAAAAAAAAAAAAAAAAGATCTGTCAACCCTTCATGATTGCATTCTCCACAGAACAGGGAGAAGATGAAAAACCAAAACACCTTATGAAAATCAAACTGATCAAAGCTTCTATCTCAAGTCCATGATAAGATCTTCCACCATATTCTTATGAGGGAAGGAGTTGCAAATGGAGCAAGTCTCATTCGCAAAAACTTTGATCAATTTCCAGCATGCGGAATTCAATTTTGAAGAATCTACCAAAGTTGAAAATAACAATAAGAGGTACCTGTTTTGTGTCTGGCCTTGCAATCTATCCAAGCCAATTACAAATTCGATGCACATGAGTATCTACACATGTCCCTTGAACATTATTCCATCCAACATGAGTAGGCTAGCAATTACATTTAACTAAATAATGATGTATGGGTAACATTTAAATCCTTGCTTCATTATAAAACACCTATTTTATGCCCTGTTTTACAAGACGATGAAACATTAAGGCATATGAAAGCTTAAATGCAATTCTTAATTATTTACAAGACGATGAAAAGTTTCATCTTAATATCAGTTTCCTACAACTAGATCTACTATAAGCACTAACATAAAACATCATAAGCAAAATGATAAAAGCTAAGATAAAAATAATAAAAGTTATGATAGCTTTATACATTTTCGCTCTATTTTGGTACGACAATAACTGCAGCCGAAATTAGACCGATTAATTTTCCAAATTCGCCTCCAAATTCGCATGGTATTTGGCTTGTTCTGTTTCCAGCAATTTCTTAAAATTCGCATGGTATTTGGCTTGTTCTGTTTCTACAAATTTCTCAAGTCTAGCAATATCATTGCATGTCTCTTTCAACCGTTTCGTTACTTTTTTTTTTTTTTTTTTTTATAAGGGCTCATTTCATTATAGGCCCACTGGAAAAAATCACAATCACCAATTTTCTGCATAATAAATAAATAAAAAAGTCATCACCAATTTTTTGCATTATAACTAAATAAAAAAAATATCATCACCAAATGTTTGCATGATAAATAAATAAGAAAATTAATTTAATAAACTACCTTGTAATTTACACAGCCATACCACTTTATACCGTAGTTCATACTTGTCCAGGAGTACCTTACTTGGACAAGACTCCACAGTAACATACTGGATGTCCATTGGACGCATCACTACTTATAGACATTATTTTTCCTTGCCTATACAAAAGTGAGTTAATTTAATAGCAAGATCTAATTGTGTTAGCTCAATGAACTAATCAAAATAAAAATGTCATTAATAC
This sequence comes from Betula pendula, assembly GCA_900184695.1. Classification (NCBI taxonomy): domain Eukaryota; kingdom Viridiplantae; phylum Streptophyta; class Magnoliopsida; order Fagales; family Betulaceae; genus Betula; species Betula pendula. Next base: position 34,175 of record FXXK01001797.1, on the reverse strand, counting down.
AACCAAAACCAAAATCATGGGAGCTCTATATACAAAATAACAATTACATCTAGCAACATGCAACATAAGAAATTTTGCTTCATATAATGAAATATACAAGTGAGACAACCTACCAAAAATCTATAATTCCCTACACATTTACAATCCCACTAATAAACCTTGATGTTTGGATAATACTCCTAATTATTTTCATATCTTTTAAACAAAAGCACCTCTTTCAAAAAAAGAACAAAAGAAATATTCGAGAGGGCAGCTGTTTTGATCGATCTCTTTTATTTTTATTTTTTTAAAACTCAACTTCCAATGTGGCCTTTGGCCACATCATCTCAGAAGGACCACAGAAGGAAAGCGGTAGATAGCCAAGCATTTCCCTTAGCAAATAGAGCCAAAATAATTAGTTCTCTTCATTTGTGAAGAGACAACAAGAACTTCTTCAAGATATCGTCATTTACATGAAACCAACAATAAATTGACGTCATTTCTTAAATAAATAAAAAAAATGTCACCCTTATAAGCTAATAAAAACAAAATAAATTGTATGTTTTTTAGTAGTAATTTCCAACATATTATAGATTAGAGAAACAACTTATCAAACATATTATTTGTAACCATCATTCGGTCCCTGAGCATCTAATGCATAAGCTTAAATACATATTTTAATACATACTATTTTATCTTCTTTAATTTAAATTAAAATAAAACAAATCACAAATATTAACTTTGATTTGGTAAATAGATAAATGAGTTAAGTGATTTTTTTACCGGACATTTTCCCAAAACTGCCGATTCCCGTGTAGAATCTTCCCAACACTGCAGATAATAAAAAGACGTAAACTTTTAGCAAATAAGCAGGTAATAGCATTCTAGATTAAAAAAAAAAAAAAAAAAAAAAAGGTAATAGCATTCTAGATATTTGGAAAAGGGGAATAAAATTAAAAAATAAAAATAAATTAGAAGTTTCAAAAGCACAGAAGCATGGAAATTTCAAAAGAAGTCATAACTAAGTAAAAAGAAGATAGTAGTATTTTTTTTCCATCTCCCATCTATATCTAATTCATATCTTTTTCAAATTTACCAATGAATCTCTAGGAGCCCACATGCACATCCAATGGTCTTTTCAAAAAAATATAAGAGTGTGAAACAGTCCAAACGAATGAAAGAAAATCCAAATCGCAGCCAAACTTTCCATATTCGTAAAATGCAAACATTCTCTCAGCAACCAAACACTAAAATAAACCAAACAAAAAAAAAAAAAAAAAGGAAGAAAAATTTCTAAAACCCTTACCTTGATCACCATCGTGAACTCCATAGCTAAAGAACCAGCTTCCCAGTGAGCCGGGAAGCTGAACTCTACCATCGCAATCTGAAACGATCATAAACGGAGCACTAAGTTGAGCTCAGCCGTTTGTAGGAGGAAATCAAGAATCTGCAGGAGGGTCTTATATAATCAAGAGTCACGGGTCTGAGAGTGAGAAAGGAAGAGAGAGAGAGTGTTCAGTAAAGCGATAGGAATAATACAGAAGAGTCACGGGTCTCAAGCATTCCTCTATTTCAAATTTTCAATCAATGAATGGAGATGGTATTGATTGATTGATGACGTGTAAGATACAAGGCCATCCCTTCCATGATGTTGTTGATATACACCGCTACACTTGGCACGCCCATCTTTGCTTAAAGATTGCTGTAAATAAGCCTAAAAAACATCAGCCGAGAAATGAATATTGTAGAGACTACAAAAGGCGTGAAATTTGTGACTCATGGCATAGGTACCTATCAACCATTCTCTTTACTTTTCTTTTTTAGCCGTTGCAAATCGACTAACATCTTAATTTAATAAACATCTAACCATTTTTTCTAAATTTAAGAAACAAATTTACTTTTTGCTTTCTTATAAAAAATACACTCCACATAAATTTTCTTATCTTTCTCTATATCAATTAAATACTTTTATTTTATTCTTTTTTCTCACTTTCTTCTTTTTGTTATTATACTTTCATTGAGTAGCATGTATTTTAGAATTATAATAATTCATTTGGTAGTGCTGTAGCTACTCAAGGGCATATGAAAATGAACAAGCTTTGTAGAGCATCTATTGAAGGTGTCTTTGTTTTTTTTTTTGTTTATTCAAATATTCTTTATATTTAAGGAAGGGAACAAGCTTTATGGTATCTGCTACTAATATTTATAGGTAATCTGTTGTAGTTTTTTTATGGTTCAAATTTAACTTTATTTTCGTTTCTTTTCATAAAATTTGAAATTATATAGACCATTTAAAAAACTACAACAAATATGCTGCAGTTTTTTTTACGGCACCCAATTTTGCTTGTGAAAGCTCTTTGGAAGGGGAGAATTATGAGTTGGGTGTGTCAAATACAGGTCGGTAGATCGGAGGGGAGACTGATTTTCTGCTATCAGTGAGATTACCTTTCATGTGGTTGATGGCAATTTATGCGATAGATTGACTTGCCACTCAAAGAGGAATGATGGTTGATATATTCTAAACTTTGTGAAATTTAGGGTTTGTTTGGGTATGCAATTTTAAAAAGTGCTATTTTTAAATGTAATTTTTAAAAACGTATTTAAGCGTTTGGCAAAATCAAGATTTGGCTTTTAAAATCGCAGTTTAACCTTTAAAATTCTGTGTTTTTAAAAAAAACACCTCTTTACTTGAGATTTGAAAACGCTGATTTTTTAAATTTTTAAATTGTAATTTTTTAAAAACGCAATTTCCAAACGATTCACTTTTTGCGATTTAATTTAAAATCGCACTTATTGTCTACAAAATTTCAATCCCAAACACACCCTAAATCTAAGCTGAACTTAGATTTTTTCGCATGTGGTTGTTGGCTTTTCTTTAAGAATAGTTTATGACTATTGGAAAGAATATTGGCATGTTCCAACTTGTTTGTTGGTTATTCAATATGGTATTTTGAGGCGCTTCATAGATATTATTGTAGATATAAGTGATCTAATATAAATTGTAGAACTTGAAGGAAATTTTCTAAAACAACTCGGGGACATGGAAGAGAGCAGACCTTCCTTTTAGGGGTTCGGGTGAAGTTGGTTAGGTCGGGCTCTCAGGCTTTTTGGCTGGGCCTCTAGGGCCTTTTGCCGTGAATGCCCAAGCATGCATATCGCTGGCTCCCTTCTCACTTGGGTCCCGGGTTCAGCCCATGCTAAGCTCATTTTACAAATATTAAGGGTTCTAAAAAATATGGGAGAAAATTCAAATTTGTAGATGCAGAGTGACATGTGATATGATTACTCAGTAGATACAAAGCGTCCAAATGTAGAGTAATGTTGAAAGTTTCTCTTGTGTTTTTTTAGTGTTTTTTCAAGAATGATGTGGCTCTTAAAATCAATCTTAAATTTTAATCAAATTGTAATTTTAAAATTCATCTCATTTTTTGAGCGACACAAGAAAAACACGAGAAAGACTTATAAAACTACTCCCAAATATAACCTTCAGTTTTCCATACAAATTATGTACTACACATTTTTCCTAACAATCCCGATATATATATCTCTGTCAATCCTTCAACAGACCACTATAAACCTTCCCTCGGTTGTAGCCTATGAAATGTAGATCATCATAATCAGATAATTTTCGGGAATCTTCTAAAACACAATTCAGGAAGATCCCCATTGCAGGTTTCCACAGTTCCTCCTCTGTGCTATCAATAGACTTAATAGACTACTTAATTTGATTAAGGATGGAGACTTTTTGTCAATTTTGTACTTGCTCGTTTGCATTTTTGCATTATTTGATGGGAGCTTCTGTGAGAATCAGAGGTAGAAAGAGAAAGAAAAAAAAAGTTTTTGCCTTGAAAAAGAATTACAGTAGTGGCGTAGTGCCAAAGATACACAAAAAAACAAGTGTCATCTCTATGCTTTATTGTTATATCTAACTTCTATATTAATCAGTTGCTATAGATACTCATCATATATAGACATATTCTCCCGCATGCTGAATTGCGACAGCATACTTGGAATGAACTGTGCTCCATTTGCAACTCCTCTATCCTCTACGAGTAAAGATAACTAATGGTTTGTAATTAGTTGTGAGCGGATAATATCAATGGACGTATTTTGATTGAATCTAGAAGTATTTTGAATCATTGATTCTCATATGCATAAGGAGGGATCCTATTCCGGTATCTCCCATATTCTCTTCTCTCCTCTTTGTTTTGTGGTGAATACAAACTAAAAGAGAAGATTAGTGTTTACTACTACTTTCTCTTATCTTTTTTAATTTTTTTCCATATTGTAGTATCTTTTTTAGTTGTTTTTCCCCCTTTGTTAGAGAAAAGCGAATATTAAATATATTTTATAAAACGATTTAGATTAAATAGGAAGTTAAATGATAGGTATCGCCAAGTCATATAAATAGTGAATAGATTGCCCTAAATGGGAGAGTCCCAGGCAGATTCCTGTGAGCAATTGTCGGATTTATTCTGACCAAAAAACTTTTATTAATTGAGAAGACTTTAAATTTAAAAGGGATAACCATTTTATTGCTCATAGTAGGGAGCCATTTCACTCCCTATTCTTTTTTTTTTTTTATAATAAAATATTAGTTTTTCTCTCTTACTTTTTAATTTTTCCAATTTTATTTGTTTTCCCCTTTTAGAGAAAGAATTAAAATTTTTTAAAAATATTAATATTTAAATGAAAAAGTCAAAGTTGATCCCTAAAGTAGAGAGCCGGATGTAGGTGTTTAGAAAAAGTGGCTCTCTAAAGTAGAAAAAACTAATTTTAGTCCCTACTTTAAGGATAAAAATAGAGAGCCGGATGAGAATGCTCTTATGTTTTTTGTTATCCTAATAGATTTAAGATATGAGTTTATATTTTATATTCGAAACCTCTATTTTTTTTTGAAAAAAAAATGGTCATACTTTTGAAGATCTCGTAATTTAAAATTAACCATGTTTTGAAGCACACTGGATTTAAAGTCATCTTGTTATCACTCGAAATCAAAACATACTTTTCTTTTTTGTTGGTCTTTGTTTCATGAGTTGTTAATTTCACTAAAACTTAAAACTTAGGTTATGTTTGGTACGCGGAATGACTATTATTTAGAATAGCTTTTATTAAAAATTGATTAGCCTTGTAATAGTCATTCTCTCATGGTTATCGGGATGGTTATTTTAATGCTAATACATTCCACTTCTTCCTTTCTGAAAAAATGATATTCCAAAGAAATAACCATTCTGTGTACCAAACATGTCATTAAGGTTATTTAATTTGTGATTTTTGTTTGCCGGGACGAACATTGCCAGGTGCATAGGAAAAAAAGAAAAAAGTTACCTTGCAGGTTTATGCCATTATGTCATGTAATGGCATAAACATAATGTCAAAAAAGTTACCTTTTTGCTTGTCTCTGCCCAGAGATACTCGCAAAGGTCAATTGTTGACAGACTGTATCGATCGATACAGATTGTGAGCAAGTATGTTCGAAGGGTCAACAAAGCCCTTTGTAGGCTTGGATAGACCATAATACAGCCATGTGCCACACAGATTCCACACCCATACGTCTCCAACAATGGACGATTCTACTTGTGGTTTTCGGTAAGACACAATGTTTGGACATTGCGTTTGGTTTGTAAGAATTTCTATTGATAAATAAATTGTTAAAATGATACTTCTTTTTGATTTATGTAGAGATGCAATGAGGCCATTGACGGCACTCACATTGATGTACACGTAATCGGGGAAAACAGTGTTCCTTACTGTGGACAAAAGTTGAAAACCACCCAAAATGTCATGCGCGTGGTAGACTTTGACCTGTGCTTCACGTATGTTTATGCTGGGTGGGAGGGCAGCACGCATGACTCACCCATTTTTGTTTAGTGCATTAACGACCCGACTCTCCAATTCCCAAAGCCAGTAGAAGGTATTATTTGAGCATTTGTGACAGTTGAAATTTAGTATTTGTTTATGCCATGGCACATTAATTCATTACATCAACTTGCGTAACTGTTTTAAATTGTTTTGTAGACTACTTTTATTTGGTCGATTCGAGATATGGCTGCTTCAAGGGGTTTCTATCTCCTTATAAAAACAAACGTTACAATTTGGAAAACTTTCAGGGTAACTTCAACGAACCTGGGACTCTGAACAAGTTGTTTAATTATACACACTCATCCCTACATTCAACTCTCGAACGATCGTTCGGAATCTTGAAGAATTGGTTCCCCATTTTGAAAGAAATGCCCTCTTACCCAATTGAATTGCACCCATATTTTGTCATTGCGTGTTGTACCGTTCACAATTTCATACGCAAGGACCGTAGGGACACAGATCCATTATTTAAAGTGGCTCTGCAATAGATGTACGGACAAAATTGGTTCGATGTATCATAGCAAGAGGCCATGCCAGTTGTTCCGTATGTTGCACCTGGACAACGACTTGACCAATCCAAAGTGAGTACTCGGCATATGGAGTTATACCGAGATGTAATAAGAGATAGCATGTCGAAAACATTTAATGGGTTGTAAACTTTAAATTTAGCTAAACAATAGGTATTGTTATATTTGTTAAATTGTATGTTTTGTTGGCATGGTTGTCCTAACTATGTTGGTTTCTTGCTGTAGATTTAATGACATGGTATGGTTTTTTTTTTTGTTAAAATTTTTTATCGACATTATTCATGTCGCAAATCACCCAAACTAGGTGTCATTTTAAATGTAGGTTCTAGAAAACTTGTGGATTATAATTATCAAAACATTAATAAAAAATTACTAGGTTAACTTGTAAAATCAATTCTCTAGATTAAACAACCATCACGCATGTTCATACAATTCACAAATAATAAACACAATTACACCATCATTACTTGGAAAGGACTACATGAAAATCCTATGGAAGATTTAGCCACTCATGGAGGTGCTGGAAATCATCTTTGATGAGGAGAAAACCATCTCCATGAGCTTGCTAACTGCTGGTTGAGCTCCCTGGTTTTTCACTTTTGATATTCGGAACTCTTCACTCCTCATTCACTGTGCACTCGTATCAATTTTTAATATGATGTCAATACCTATAATCCACATCAAAATCTCTTCCTTTACAATGACTGAATCTCCACAAATCTCTAACTTTAGGGAATCCATACTGAGCTAATTTTGTGCTGACCATTGACCAACCTCTTTTAATTTTCTTTTCTATCTCCATATCTGATGCAGACCGCATATCAGATTTTGGTGCAACCGATTGCGCTCGAGCCTTTTTATGCTACGCTCGAACCATTTTGCTCTCAAGCCTTTTTATTCTGCAGTGCTGAGCTCGAGCCCTTTTTAGGTGGAAGCGAGCCATTTTCTCTTCAGTGATGTGCTCAAGCCTATTTTAGATGGGTTCGAGCCATTTTCATTCACTAGCTCACTATGATATATTCTAAGCCCTAAATCAATGGAATTGCTTATATTTTTCTAAATGACCTGAAAGTAAGAGAAAACACAAACACTTATAAAATAATAAATCTAAGAAATTAACATATGCGAATTACAAAGCTTGAATGTACAACATTCGGCGCTTTATCAATCGCTAATATTGTTGGTGTAACTAGTGGTGTGATACTTATTATATTTCAATACAAATAAAATCCATATAATTATGAACATTCTATACTTATTAGTTCATATTTGTGCTCTCTCCTTATCTTTCCCAACCCCTGAATTATAACCTTCTTTAACTCCTCTTGTGGCAAGCTTGTGTCAAAATAGATCCTTCTCTACAATCCAAAAAAAAAAAACATAAGAATATGCTGAAAATTACATTTTGAGTTGGCAAAAGAAAGCAATGAAAAATTACTTACCTGCATGATATCCCACAGTGGCTTTGTCACCTCTCCGGGTGCTATCCTCTAGTCTAGGTAGCTCATGGGGTAAAGGTTCCCAGTTTAATAAGTACCAAAGTGGGATAACTTCTCACTACCCACCCCTATTGCCTGACCATTATTATTAATTTGAATAACCATCAGTAGCCCTTCACGCAACCTCCAAATGTCTCTAGGTGAGGGCATGCTAATTTGCTGGCGTAATCCATTTTCATCTATAATTCAAAACAAAATGGTTATAATGTGTAAAACATAAGTAAAAAAAAGTTGTGAAATCGTCTTTTAACCGGATGGCGCCCTCTCGGAAGCGTGGGCTGGCTCCCCACAAAGTCCCTATACTATAGGGGTGGATTGTGCCTCAAGCCCAAGAGTGGAGGTCTCTAAGTGATGTGTTTGTGCAGTATCGAACGAGTCTTGCGTCTCCGCATCTTCTATGCATACTGCCTGCAAGTCATCTGTAGATATTGAACATAGCATTATACGTTTATATTTTCTATGTATCATTTATACCTACACAATTCAAAAAAATTATTAAAATTTGAACCCAAATTATAAACAATCAAACAATATGTGAAGTGTTGGAAGTAATGTGATTATTCATAATAAAGTGTTTTCAAGAGCAAAGTCAATAAAGTCCAAAACACCAGTAAGGAATGTGTTGCACAATGCTTTTTACTAGAAATGGGGAAATATCTATATGCTCAATATCTTTGTAACGTTAACAACCTTTAATAAGGTGATTTATTGCATTTGAATATAATATCCAGTCCCAGAGTTTGCAAACCTGGATGTAGTTGAATGATTTTTAAGTGGAGCTAAGATAGCTTTTACCGAATTTGATCCTATGAAATTGGGATCCTTGTAGTCAACCTTGAGTTTGGCTGAAGATCCTGTTGAGTTTAGGTGTACTTTTAGATGATGTTGCCAAATGCAGAAGATAATGCATTTGATTGGGGTTGAAATTCTAGTCCAACTCCCAATGTTGATTCCAACAGTAATGCCTTTAGATCATGGCATGGTAATTAATGCTGGTTCCAAAAGAATTGTAATGGCCTTAATTGTTACAATAATTAGGATTTTGGAATAAATCGAACAACTAATAGTTCTCACCTTAGATTCTTGTATGGTAAAAAATAAGGATAATCTTGGAGTACTTGAATTTACCAAGTTATTAAATGGAAAATTGGACCCTCTGAAAAATATAAGATGTTCTCAAATCTGTCTTGTTGGATTGTTTAATCCTTCTTGTCATTAGGTGCTTACCTTGATTTAATCAGTTCATTTGTATGTGGTATAGTTGATTACTATTATAATAGATCTATGTTTTAGGCTAGAGGTTCATAAATATATCTCGTTGTAGGGCCTATATGTGCCAAGTTGATGCCTTCTAACGAACTGGTTAAACTAGGTTGTTTTTCTTTTGAAACATAAAGCAATTTCCCCTTTTAAAGTTAAGCATATTTCCATGCATCTATCTCAACTCACAGCTCTACATAGCATCCTTTTATAGGTGTAATTGACTACAGAAGTAGTTTTTAATTAACATAGGAACTTCGATGAAATTGTATTCATTCTAATGCATGTCTTGGTCCTTAAATTTAAGCATATTTATTCCCCACGGCAAAATCGTAGGCCTCATAGCTTTAATTCTCTTCTAGTGATATTTTTTATGACAGTCCATCCGATAAATAGGGCTGAAATAATAATAATAACATAAACAAACACAAACACAAACAAGAACAAGAGAGAGGAAAACAAAGGATGTACGGCATCAAAGATGTCGTGGGTTAAGGAAGTTAGATGGGAACAATAAATTATCAAACAGGAGAAGTTTTTCAGAAAAATAAAAAAAGGAGAATGTAAAAAAAGTATATTAGGCACGTTGCTTTAGGCATTCATCAAATCTAGAAGATTATAGAATAATGATACAAGTCACCCTCCATGTCTACTTTGTGTTTATCAAAAGTGACATGACTTTTAAATCAAAAGTCAATAATGATCCATCATAAATTTAATGGTAACTTTAAAAACTAAATTACTTTTGGTTGATACAAGGTAAACATGAAAAGATGACATATATAATTACTCTAGAAAGAATTGTATCAGTCAGCAGAGTGAAGATTCATTACTCTAGTCTCTTAATTTTTTGAAATCTCAAAATGGTTTGATTTCCAATATCTTTGCCGAAACAAATTTGCAACAAAATTAAACAGTGAATAAGAATTGCAGCTTCTCTTGATGAAGAAGATAACAATCCTAATAACCAACACATCATGAATAGGAGAATAAGAAAAAAACAAATTAATGTTAGGCATAAATGTAGCCCCAAATCACCCTTCCAGACAGTCATAATACCTTCAAATTAAGAAAATAGCAATTCTAATAAAGTCACAAAACCCATAAATGTAGCCCCACACATCCCATCCCACTTTTTGAAGTCACAAGACCCACTTTTTGTTCTTTCAATTTTTCGAGAGAGAGATAAAGAGCGAGTAGAGGAACTGATAAAGAACTTTCAAACCTCTTTTTCTACCACCATCATAATCGAAATCCCCTAATGTGTTGGATGAGAAAGAGAGAGATAGTGAAGGAAAACACACCAAGGGTTCGAGGGAGGAGATTTGGCAGAGGTGGGCTGAGATGCGATTTCTGGCGACTGAGGCGATGCGACTAGCGTGCAAGCGCCAACTGCAGCGTCATGGCGAGGGAGGTGCAGTGAGTCAGAGACATGAGGGAAACTTATGGAGAGATGAGGGAAGAAATAGAGATAGAGATAGATGAGGGAAACTTAGAGATGCGGAGAGGAACTTTGACAAAGATTAGACATCTGCTATACAGCAACTAGAAAAAAAAAAAAAAATTACCGAAGCGGGCAAAACACAGCAATTGCAGGCAGGCTCTTGATTTTTAGCCAAAATTTCTGGTGTTCAAGTATATACACCAGATGTTTTATTTTTAACTGGCGTATCCTCGTACGCCAGTAAATTTTTATGGCATTTATGTAAGAAACATCAAAAAATAGTTTTAAACTGGCTTTTATTATAAACGTCAGGTTAAAAAACGCCAAGAAGGTGCGTGTCTTTTGTAGTGTGTGACCAGTTGCGAATGACGATAATTCTGACATCTTTTCAACAAGCAGCCAAAAACAATATATTAAGGTAACATCCTTCTTTTGAATTGACAAAAGAAAACCACAAGGAGGAGATTTTCTACCATTGGCATGGTAGAGCCATAAAACACTCAAAATTCCAGCTTTAAAACACTCAAAATTCGTGTTTCTGCTATGGAATTAAGTTCACTGATCAGGGTGTGAAACAAAAACGTAAAACCCCAACTCTTATTTAAAGCAACCAAGAAGTAGTAGTATTGGCACCAAGAACCCACCAAATTCAATTCTGCACAATATTTCAATACATCCGAATGGCACATAAGCACGCTATTCCAAATATCGGCAGTGCATAAAATTGAAGCTTTACATAGATAGAAGTTTCCAGTTTAGGATATCATCGATAGTCATTTTCAAGTGGCTATGTATGAAATCTAAAAAGACTCTAAAAGTAACAGATAATTACAATCATGTGTAGCCCAGATACATTCAACCAACACTAACACATAGGTAGCAACTACTTCACCCCAAAAATAAAAAAAAATAAAAAAAATAAAAAATAAAAAATAAAATACAGACATAATAGAAAACAGCCATAAAACATAAACAAATATGTCTTGTGTGTGTATGTATGTAACAACCACACGCACACACCAAATTGTTGTATGTTAACCACCAAAGTTCACAGTTTCACAAATAACTGTTATAGCATATATAGTAAGTGATCAAAACTACCAAACTGACCCAACAACAAAAACCCAACTTTCCATTCGACCAACAAGGTAAAGCAATATCCCAAAAAAAAAAAAAAATCAAATTCAGAACAATCAGTGCAACATCTACCATCCCGACAGTACTTTCAGAACCCAAAAACCAAAAATAACGAATTTAAAACCAGAAACGCACTTTCCAAGCCAATTGGATCAAACCCACGAAACAAATTCACAACAACAAAATTTGGCATTAACCCAAACGAGAAAGAGAGAGTAATTACCGACAAGAGGTACCACCCAGCCAACCTAAGACTGACAGAGGAGATAGATTGTCTACAAAAGGAAAAAGAAAAGAAAAAAAAGAAAAACTCTTCACGATGTAGAAGGAGGTTGTTCTTCACGCATTGAATGAATGTATTTCACATTCATGACCGAGTTGCAGGAGTGAGAGATAAGAGAGATTTGTTCTGAGGGCTTTCGGCAGTGAGAGGGAAATTTTGCTGGAATTTCGAAGTGCACTGCGTAAAGGAAGAGGGACGATGACCAAGCATCCCTCTTGGAGTCCTTCTACTGTAGTGGAATTAATTTTTTATTGATGCTGGGCCCACCTCCAGTCTTCTGATGCCCTCTACTTGCAGTTCAGTTGGGTTAACCAGCTCTTATATATAAAAAAACAAAAACAAAAACAAAAAAAACAAAAAAAAAAACCAAAATTTTCCCTGGAGTAGTAAGAATTTGCGGGAGCCCCTGATCCCTCAGTTTCAAATTCAGATCTCTCTCTCTCTCTCTCTCTCTCTCTCTCTCTCTCGTTCCTCTTGTTCCACTCGAAATTTCACCCCTCCTTCCGCCGACCAGCTAGCTGCCGTGGTAACTCACTCTCCCGATCTCCGCCCTCCACCAAGCAGTCCCGGCAACGACGTCAGTTAACTGACCGTGAAGTTTTAGTTATGAACAAATTTGAAATTCTTTTCCTCTCAACCACGTGTGACTATTTGGCCATTGTGTGGGGTGTTATTTTATTTGTGTATTTGTTTCTGATTTTGTTGAATGGTAATGAAATCCTTTGAACCCACGTAGAGAATAGTTTGTAACGCTTATACTAATGTTGATACATATATCTTCTTGTTTCTAAATGCTTTGTCCTTCCTCTTCGAATGTTGAGAAACTTTCATGTCCAACATGACTTGATGCGTGCACCTTGGATAATTTAGGTAAGAGGGTTGGGATTGAATATTGCGAGGGCGTAGTTAACAGGAATTGCCATGGCTCTCTGATGTAAGTAATTTGCCAGTTAGTTTTCAAGGTATATATAAGTTCTGTTAATGCGATGATTTCCAAACATTCTCTAAAGTGGATAATAAATCCTGTCCATTATTTGCTAGTTCTAAATTGTTATTAAACCTATTAAAAGTGAAATGCTTTAATGAAATTTGTTAACTTTCTGTCCGACTTTGGACCTAATATTTCCTTCAATGAATGTGAAAATCTCTTTTGATTGATGGAAATTGGAGGATATATACCCATGCTTCTAGAAAGACCAAACATGGTGTCTTTTTTTTTTTTGGAAACCATGCTACTCTTTTCTCTTTCTTTGATCTCTGACCAACTAGGTTGTTTGATCAGGTTCTATTCTAGTATATTACTTATGGGCTATGATTGGGAGTTTTAAAGAGAAAGGAGAAGAATGGGCAGAGTACAGACTTAGGGAAAGGAGGGGAGACGAAAGGATACTGATTCTCTCATATTTATTTTAGGTGTCGATGAGAGACAAGAAACTTAAAACTATTGATTTATTGTCGTGCCCTCTCTTCTATTGTTTGAGTTAGTTAGCCTGAAATCAACCCTGTCATTCCTAACAATTCTCAGTTACCTATTTATTTTTGCTGACATAAGACTTTGAACAAAACCTGATTATGCTCTACTCAAGACATGACCATATGCTCTCTCTCTCTCTGGGCTGACCATATGCTCTCTTAATGAGCAACTTGATATGACTGGAAGATTTCAAACTGAAGCTTTAAGCTCTTGGAATAGTGGTGAAAGATGCTGCTGCTTATGTGTAATATGTACTCATTGGGGCTCTTTTTGTGACTTCATGAATTAACCATATTAGAAGAAAGATTGGCTTTTATTTTTTGAATATTGATTTGGAAAAAGCCTTATTTCTTATGGGGAGTGATTTATTGTGATCGAGAACAATTCTTTGTTCTGCAATCTTTTATGTTGGTGTCCTTGTCTCTAAGTTTTTTATGGTGAGCTTCAAGATCAGAAAACATGAATATTTCATTTCATTAGCATTGGAGGGTTCACAGGTTGGTCTTTGTCTTATGGACTTGCCTGCTTTGTGCAACATTCTTTGTACTTGCCCTTCTCGAATAGTAAAAGCATGGTAGGTCCTTCTTTTTTTTTGGCATGATAGTTATCTAATGCCGTAAATAACTTTGGCTATTATTGTTAAAGATTGATATGTGTTCTAACCACGAGGGCATTCTCCACGTATTTAATTGAAAACCTGATTGATATGTGTTATATAGAGGGATGCTTAAAGAGGTGGGCCCTTACCATTTTAAAAATAATTAAGCTACAGTAGAAGGACCCTTGGAGGGATCCTTGGTCGATGCAGAAGGCTTTCCCGGAACAAAAAATGGCTAGTCCACATGGTGGGGTCCAGTGTATGTCCCAACCCCTAGCTAGACACCAACTTATGAGGAAAAGAATGCTCTTCGGTCAAGTCAAATTTATGCTCTCTCTCTCTCTCTAGGCTAACCATATGCTCTCTTAATGAGCAACTTGATATGACTGGAAGATTTCAAACTGAAGCTTTAAGCTCTTGGAATAGTGGTGAAAGATGCTGCTGCTTATGTGTAATATGTACTCATTGGGGATCTTTTTGTGACTTCATGAATTAACCATATTAGAAGAAAGATTGGATTTTATTTTTTGAATATTGATTTGGAAAAAGCCTTATT
>FXXK01001796.1:55326-67145 GCA_900184695.1 Betula pendula | reverse complement strand
GGCTTAAACCTTTCCCGAGACCTCATAAGCAAATTACAACAACCCCCGTGAGGAAGTTGTTGAGATTTAAACTCCCCAACAATATACTCAAACAGAAAAAACAATGCCAAATAAGGAACATAAACAGTAACCAGGAAATGGGTACATAAATAATTCCTAAGAAACCATGTACGAACCGATCCGATATAAGTGCCGCTAAAAGGTGGTAACCAAAGGTAAAGAGACACGGAAAAAGGCCTAAACCTTTCCTGAGACCTCATAAGCAAACTACAACAACCCCTGTGAATAAGATTTTTTTAAAAAAAAAAAAAAAGAAAAAATGACCAAAATAAATAAATAAGACGAGATTTGGCAAAAAAGGAGATACTGCAATTCTAATAGTAGATTGGGTTGTACAGAGTAATTTTAGTAATTTTTTATTTTATTTTTTATTTTTTTGTCATTTTAAAAATGAAGTGACTTTTAAAATTATAATTTAATCAATCACAAATTAATGATGATTTTAAAAATTACATCTTTTTTAAAAGGGACACAAAAGAAAAAAAAAAACTTTTAGCATTACTCATTACTCGAGATGTACATTGCTAAAATAAAAACATTGAGAGGGACATTGGAAATAAAATGATACTTTAAATTAAGGAGGGCCGAAGATAAGCCGAATCTTGTATAGATAACTCATTTACCCGTTTCAAGATCCAAGGATTTATATGGTGGAGCAGGAGGGAAAGAAGTGGATAAGCTTTAAAGCTGTTTAGTCAGATAAAATTTACTAGAGGCAGCCGGCTTGATGAGAGAGATTAATAAGCAATACATACAGAGTAAACTGTCTCTTGTAAAAATTGGAGAAAATGATAGATTTATTTCCGTGATTTCTAAAAAATGTAGTTATACTCTTAATTAGAGAGACTTGGGGGTCAAAATGTGTACACTGTACGTTGTTGTGAGTAAATGGGGTGGGTGGTCGATAGGAATACTGGATAGATTTGTTGGTTGTATAGAGTAATTGTTGGAGTTTTATGTTTGTTTTTTTGGTAGTTAATCTGTACAGATTTGTGCTGTTTTGGGTAAATGTTGTAGTTGTGGTGTAGATGCTTTGTGTAGCATCTGTTGCTCCAGCATGCTGCTGGAGAGTTTTGTAAATTTTGATTTTGTTGTTAATAGAAATTCATTCATTAAAAAAAGAAAAAAGAAAAAGCTGTTTAATTAGTATCTTCCAACAACCGACATATATGGAAAATTCTGTTGAATGTCTGTAAGCACTTGCACCAAGAAGACTCTTCCCAACTGCCAAATTAATAGAAAGATATACGTGCATGGCTCATGTTGGTCCTTTAGATGCTTTTCAATGCTTAATTACGCGTGATAATTAATGACAAAGCAGCCGTCAGTATCATTCGCGCAAATGGTGGAGGGTTCAAGCATACAAATAGACTTAAAAAAAAAAAAACATACAAATAGGGGAAAGGAAAAAGCATACCATATTTTTGTCAATTCCAAAAACAATTTCGTGCTCGAAAGTCATACATGCTTCCAAAACATACTTTTCATTGTTTCAAAAAGACACTTTAGACAAGTGGGCTTGAGCATTAACGCTAATACGACTTGGTGAACTCGAATACCTTTCCATGAAATTATGCCCCCAATGGACTTGCAATTTGGGCAAAGTTGACGTAAACAGAACACTCAGTTGACATCACTATATATACTTACCATTTGGGCAAAGTACTTCGTATCCATTTTTCTTCTGGTTTTTGTCATATCAAACAAGAAGCATGCCATATTTAAAGCCTTATCATCTCCTCTTCACCTTATTTCTCTTTGATATTTTCTCCAACAATCATGCCTGCAACCAAATAGACCGCGACTCTCTCTCCTCCTTAGCCTTCAACCGTATGGCTTCTCCTCCACTAAATTGGTCTTCTATTGATTGTTGTCGATGGGAAGGCATTTCTTGTGATTACAAACATCAAGTCACCCATATTTGGTTACCTTCTAAAGGCCTCAGTGGGAGCATATATCCGTCTCTTGGAAACCTCACACAGCTCTCCCACCTCAATCTCTCACACAATTCACTTTTGGGTCCTCTCCCGAAAGGATTGTTTTCGTCCTTGAACCAACTCAAGGTCCTTGATTTGAGCTACAACCATCTATTTGGAGATATCTCTAGCTGGCCTGCCTCCCTTCAAATTGTTGACATATCAAGCAATCAATTTAGCGAAACAATCCGATCTTCATTCTTTCAGCGAGCATGGAGGTTGACCGACCTCAATGTTAGCAACAATAGTCTCACAGGCCCTATTCCTCCATTTCCTTGCAGGAATTCTTCCGTGGTCAGGCTCCTTGATTTCTCCCACAATCATCACAGCGGCCAAATTCCTCGTGGACTAGGGGCATGTTCTAAGCTAAAGGTTTTTCTGGCAGGTTTTAATTCTCTCTCAGGACGGATTCCTGATGATATATACAATGCGACAGGGTTAGAAGAAATCTCCTTACCTTCAAATGACCTTTCAGGACCCATTAGTAGTGATATTCTGAAGCTTGCCAAACTCACCAACCTTGAGTTATATCGCAATCAATTTAGTGGCAAGCTCCCTGTGGATATCGGGAAGCTCTCCAAATTAAAGAACATACTCCTTGATATGAACTCCTTAACAGGTTCTTTGCCCCCATCTTTGGTGAATTGCACAAATCTCACAAAATTGATTTTAAGGTACAATTTCTTTGAAGGAGACATCTTTACCTTTAATTTTTCCAGTCTTCATCAACTTACCGTAATTGATTTGGGGGTAAATAACTTCTCTGGTAACTTGCCCGTTAGCCTTTTCTCATGCAAGTCCCTAATAGCAGTTCGACTTAGCAAAAACCGACTAGAGGGACAAATCCCGCCCGAGGTGTCTCAATTGAAATTTTTATCTTTCCTTTCACTTGTTGACAATAGGCTACACAATGTCACAAATGCAATCAAGATTCTAATGCATTGCAAGCCACTCACCATAGTCCTCATTGGAGAAAATTTTTTTAACGAGGCAATGCCAGGTGATGACACTATAGTTGGTTATGATGGATTTGAAAATCTTCAAGTTTTGACTGTTTCTAATTCCAAACTGACTGGTCAATTCCCTATTTGGCTATCTAAGCTTAAGAAGCTAGAATTCTTGAGTCTATCTGGGAATCGTATCACAGGTTCAATTCCTGGTTGGCTGTCGACTCTTCCAAGGCTCTTCATTATAGATTTATCTGATAACCTCATTTCAGGTAAATTTCCAAAGGAACTTTGTGCATTGCCAGCATTAGTGTCACCAAAGGCTCTAGTACCCAGCAATCATTTGGATTTACCAATATTTCTTGGCACAACCCAGTACAATTTTCTCTCAAACGTGTACCCTTCAATATTTGTTGGAAGCAATAGTCTTAGTGGCAACATTCCCGTTGAGATTGGCCGTTTGAAGTTGCTCCATGCCCTGGATCTCAGTCATAACAACTTCTCAGGAAACATTCCATACCAATTGTCTGAGCTAACAAACTTGGAAGAATTAGATCTCTTTGACAATCAATTGTCTGGCGAAATACCAACATCACTAAGTAGTCTACATTTCTTGCATACATTTAGTGTTGCAAACAACAATTTGCATGGACCAATACCATCAGGCACTCAGCTCCAGAGCTTTGATGCCTCTGCATATGAGGGCAACCCTGGACTTTGTGGCCCCCCACTTCCACATAAGTGTGCCCATATCGTTAGCAACAATAAAGACATTCAGGATGAAGACAATGGGCATAGAATCCCATGGTTTCCAATTACTGTGGTTCTTGGCTTTATTACAGGTTTTTGGGGAGTTTGTGGTCCATTAGCTATTAGTTATAAGTGGAGGGTTGCATATTTCCAATTCATGGACCACGTAAAAGATAGGTGTATAATCTTCTTCTTTAAAATTAGATATTGGTCGCTTTAGAGTACTCTGTCATCAATTTGGTTTCTCAAGTACTTTAGATTCGAACAATTGAAGGTTTTGTTGTAAAAAAATCCCATATATGGTATGACCTGTATGCCACATGTGTATGTAGTTTATTACTTTATTAATAAAGATTACAGTGTACAATAATTTATTCTACAATATGTTAATTAAGGTTATGGAATCAATTGTAATTGTAAATTGATCTAATTGCAATTAAATTGATTTTATATCAAATAAATTTATTCCTTAATGGGAGGAATAATTAAAGTCTATAATTAATTGAGGGTCCTTGACCTAGCCTATAAATACATAGCCTGTGTATTCCATCGATACGGCTTCAGGTTAGGAATAGGTCAGAAGATACCTCTCTATTAGATTATTATTTTCAAGATCTTGTATCAGAGGTTCTTTGATTCGCTTGAGCAAACATGGCTGGAGGTAATCCTAAAATCACTTTACTTTTCCGCTGCGTATTTAGCATAATATATTGTTTATATGCTTACATGTGGTATCAGAGCCTCCTTGAGGCTATTTTGCTCAGTATTAAGTTTGTTATTATTCTTAATATGCCTGAATATGTATTATTTTTATTTGTTCATATTCTGGAGTGTTTTGTACCAAGGTTTGAAGCAAACCCCACTGTGAAACCATAAGGGGTTTGAAGCAAACCCACTGTGCAAACTCATCTTGAAAGTTGTCGACCACCGAGAAGCCATAAGGACTAAAACCCACCAAAACGCCATAAGGATCGGCGTCACTGCCGCGTAAGGAGGCTCTCCGTGTTCTGACGTGCTGCCCGTGAGGGCCGCCGGTGACAGAAGCGGCAGCCCTTCATGGGTTGCTTGGAGTTTGGGTGAATGGCGACCCTGTATAGGGTCGCCGTGGCTTGCTAGGTGGCTGCCTTTCGTGGCCGCCGCATGAGGAAACCGGCGTCGCGTTGAGCGGCGGCCCTTGTGGCAGGCACATGAAGGTAGGCGGGGCTTATTTGGGTGTAACGGGTCACAAGGATTTCATTCGAGTAGGGTTTGAAATCCATAAGGATTTCGGGTCATAAGGTAGGTTTCTGGGTAGAATTTTCAAACCCACAAAACCGGCCCAATATGAGTTTATTTATTTTTTATTTTTTTTAAAAAAAGGTCATTAACTGGGTTGACCCATTTGGTCCAGCCCAATACAAGACCCGACCCAATAAGGTGGCCCGACCCGCCAAATAAAGAAGACTAGTTCAGATTTCACAAAAAAAAAAAAAAAAAAAATTCTTGGGTGCACGTGGGATTCAAACTTGGGTTCTCCAAGTTCATAAAGAGCCAACCCAAGACCATCATGCTATGCTTCCTTTTATGTTTTAGTACTAAATTTTATTTAATTTATAATTTACCACTGTTCTGAGCTATAATTTTGGATGCTTATCCCATGAAGTTTTTCATTTTGTTGAGCAATTAATATTTTATGAAAGTATTATGCTATGAGATATTCTGTGATCAACATAAAGATTGAAGTTTTATGATGCTATTATAAAGTAGTGAAAATCAAAGTGACTTGGGAATAGTCACAGCATCCCAAGTCATGATGATAATCATTTAAAGAAAATCTTATAAAACTGAGAATAATTAATTGAGCCGCATATGTTGGTGAATGTTTGTAGTATTATCCCAAAAATACAATATCTAGGAAAGTTTTGTCTAAGGAAAGTCTTGGGATTTAAGAGTGTCCGATGTGACCTCCCTCACTTACCTAGGAACTTAACTGGTTGTATTTTGGGAATATTGCTTACTCCACCTTCATATTGGTTTGTTTATTATTCTTGGTAGATGTTAATGAAGTAGTAATTATCATAATAATTTTGGAAAAGCCACTGCATCCTGATTTTATAATGATAATTGTATCAAGAATATATACATGAACTTCATAAAGAAAATTAACATCGTATTGTAATTAATTCATAAATTTAATTGCTAATCCCCACAAGGACATTTCTATTTTTATGACTTAATTAGAATAAGATAGTAAATTTAACATTAAAAATAAAATTTCTCTTGTTTGCCCACAGGTACAGAGAATTTTGTTTATTAATGTTTAAATTTATTAGTCCTATTAATAAAGAGTAAATTTCATGCGTGATGTAACATTTGCCCACAGGTAGGTTGAAACTTACTATTAAATTGACATTGGTTAATTTAAATAAAGTTATTTCATTTTTCATAGCATTTAAGTATATGTTTTTTCTTGGTCATTTCAGCTATTCCTACTGCTTTAGTTATTGGTATTTTATGTTCCAATGCTTAATGGTAACAAATTTTTTAACTGAAAAGAAAATGTGTCTTTTCACATTGGGATACTTGGAACTCGAGCTGGTGCTTTGTGTGAACGAACTCAACTGTTCTCACAGAATCTGATAAGTACTGAATGTTACACATTCAAGCCCCTTAATTCACATATGTTAATATCTTAGTTTCATTATAATATGATGTTTTGTGTTGTTTTTGTGTTTTCCCTTATTTTGTAGGTTTTGGAAGAAAAGAAGTCAATTCCATCAACTCGAACTTAAAACATATGAATTGTACAAAGCTGCTGAGCATTTGACCTTTGTGCACTATTTTGGCCATAACTTTTAGCTCAAAACTCAGATTAAGACAAGGTCAAGTACGTTGGAAAGAGGACTCAGAGAGGAACAAATAATTAAGCCAAAGTTTTTGCATTCAATGTGCGCTCAAGTGCCCAAAATGGCGATCGAGCGCCAGTTGAGATCAATCCCCATTTTTCGGTGATCGAGCGCCAGATGCGATCGATCCCCATTTTCTGGTGTTCGATCGCCATCGTGCTCTAGAAAATTCTAAAGTCGGGAGAACTGATATGGAAAGATGCTAATCCGACCCTAACTCGATCTTGGACTTCCTAGGATGCACGAAATTGATTAGGGTTGTTCCTAAACTCTATAAATACTCCCATAAGTCCTCCAAAACACACAAGCTTGAGGAGAAGAATCAAATACTTCAAAGAAGAGTTTTTCTTAGTTTTTCTTTACTTTTCAGTTTTTCTTCGTTATTTTCTTATGAGGATGGTTTTCATCCGAATTATGTTTAGCTAATACTTTAGTTAGGGCTCGATTGAAGCCCTAATCATGTCTTTTTAAGGTTTCAATTTGTCTTGCTACAATTCGTGTGTTGATGCTTAATTGATTTATCTCGAATTTTTGTTCGTTCTTCATATAGGTTATGTATGGGTTTGATCATCTTATGCATATAACATATGTAGATTGTTATCTAGGTCAATTTGGATGACCGAGTCATGGGCCTAGTAGAGTGACAAAAGAACCAATTGCGGATTCTTGGGGTAATCAACATGAAAGACCTGAATAGATACCATGTTCTAGGTTTAAGTGTGTTTGTCGATTTCTATAAATTTATGCTTTTTTGAGGAACAACTTAGTATACACCCATGTTAAATCCCTCAAGAAAGAAAAGAGTTATAGTATACACCCATGCCTAATCTCGTTGTTTAAGGAGATCCATAGCTTTTGGAGTACACACCCATGCCCATAGGCTGGCAAACATTGAGTATCTTGACATGATTGTAGCATTGTCCATATTGTGTTCTAAATTGAGTATGATTAGCAGTGGATATCAATGTCCTACCCATTTATATTATTATTTCAATTCTATCTTTTATCTCGTTCCATTCAAAATATCTTCTTAGGAATTGCTTTTTAAACATATTTTTATCAATCCTCATGGGAATGATCTCGTATTTGCCGTCTATACTATCGTTTTGATCTTGTGCACTTGCGAGTAAAACATGCATTTATTCGCCTATTTATTTAGGTGGATATTTGTATAACAAGTTTTTGGCGCCGTTGCCGGGGATTGTGTTAAATTGTGTTTTTAAAGTTTTTCCTTTTATTTTAAGCTATTTTGTTTCTGCTCCTCTATTAAAAAANTAACATATTTTTATCAATCCTCATGGGAATGATCTCGTATTTGCCGTCTATACTATCGTTTTGATCTTGTGCACTTGCGAGTAAAACATGCATTTATTCGCCTATTTATTTAGGTGGATATTTGTATAACAAGTTTTTGGCGCCGTTGCCGGGGATTGTGTTAAATTGTGTTTTTAAAGTTTTTCCTTTTATTTTAAGCTATTTTGTTTCTGCTCCTCTATTAAAAAAAATAAAAAATAAATAAAAAAATAAATTCTAATGTGTTTTTTCTGAAGTTTCTACAGTCAACTTCTGATTCTGCAGCAAGTGCGATCAAGTGCCACCCTTGGGGATCGAGTGCCATACTCCAGAGAGCTGCGATCGAGCGCCACTCCAGGGCGATCGAGCGCCCTCTTCCAGACAGCAGCACTGAAGCTGCTGTCCACTGTAGAATTCGATTTTTGCTTATGCGAGGACATCGATCTCAAAATTTAGCTGTTATTCCATACAATCCAGAGATTGAATGCACCATTCGACAACCTCAAAGGCCAAAAGAAGACTTTGAAGAAGAAGAAGAATTTGAAGTTGAGCAAAAGATGACAGAAACACACGTAGAGAATCAACCCGAGCGAAAGCCGATGAAAAGTTCTTTCATTCGACAAAACCTCAATCAACCATCATGCATCGCCTACCAGCCAAATGCACAAGGCATCTTCAATTTATCTCCTCATTTGCTCAACATGCTGCCACATTTTAGAGGCACACCCTCCCAGGATCCATACTTGCACATAAGAGATTTCTTTGATATTTGCAAGATGCAAAATATTCATGGCTTAACTCCAGAGCATATCAGGTTAATCCTCTTCCCTTTTTCATTAAAAGATAATGCTAAGTTGTGGTTGAACTCTTTGGCTGCAGGTTCTATTAACAATTGGGAGGAGTTGGCCACAAAATTTTTTAAAAAAATTCTTTCCAGCTCAAAGGACTAGGCAACTTAGAAGAGAAATTCAGACTTTTCAACAAAAGGATGGAGATCTTTTTTTCGAAGCTTGGGAGTATTTCAATGAGCTGCTTCTCAAATGTCCACACCACAATTTATCTCAAGACGACCAAGTACAAGCTTTCTATGAAGGTCTAAATGATAATAACAAAAGTCTTGTTGATTCAGCCCGTGGTGGTGTGCTAATGGAAAAAAGTAGTGAGGAAGTCATTGAGCTTTTTGAAACTTTAAGTGAGAATTCTCAGCAATTCTCATCAAAAGGAAGGAATGTATCAAAAGGTAAGGGTGTTTATGAGATAAGCACCAACATTGGAGTCCAATCTCAAATGGCGACAATGGAGAGGAAGCTAGACATGATTGTGAAAGCAATGACATCACACAACATCTCTCCAATTTAGCAAGTACAAAAAGTCGAGGTATGTGCCATATGTTCTCATTCTAACCATACCACTGAGACTTGTCCTATGTCTCCATTTGCAGAGCAAGAACAGGCTAACTATGTGGGACAAGGCGAATTTCCTCCGAAGACCAATCTATACTCCAACACCTACAATGCAGGGTGGCGAAACCATCCCAATTTCTCATTGAGTAATAATCAGAATGTGCAGAATCCATAAGAGCAGCAACGAAATTTTCAGCAGGAGAATAATTATCAGGCTCCACCACAAGTGATGCAACCCAATCCGGAGCAGAAAAGAATGATCTTGAAGGGGCCATACTCCAGTTCATAACCACACAGCAACAGACTAATGCTCAGAATAGTCTGTCTATCAAAATACTGAAAGCAACCACCAGTCAGGCCATTCAAAGATTGGAAACACAGTGGGGTAGATGGCCAAGGAGATGAGCGAGAGGAAAAAAGGTGAATTCTCATCCCAAACAATACCAAACCCAAGAGGACATGAGCAGGTCAATGCTGTGACATCTCTTAGGAATGGTAAGGTCATTGATAACAAGGCGGGAACAGAAAAGGAAATGGAAGCACCTCCAACAAAAGCCACAACCTCCAAAAAGGTAATTGAGAGGGGGTATGTGACATTGCACTATTCCCTCAAAGGTTAATGAAGCCCAAGAAAGAAAAACAATTTCTGGATGTTTTTGAAACTTTAAAGAAAGTTGAAATCAATATTCCTTTACTTGATGCAATTAAACAGATTTCATCTTATGCCAAGTTCTTAAAGCATTGTTGTACTAACAAGAGAAAATTTCAGGAGCATGAGCAAGTTGCATTAACCGAGGAGGTAAGTGCGGTTTTGTTAAGAAAGTTACCACCTAAGTTGAAAGATCTAGGTAGTTTTACTATCCCATGCAGAATTGGTGACAAACTTTTTGACCGAGCTTTGTTAGACTTGGGAGCAAGTATCAATTTACTATCTTATGAGGTTTATGAGAAATTGAGTTTGGGAGAACTTCAACCAATCTTAATTACATTGCAATTGCAAGACAAAAGCGCCAAGCGACCGAAAGGTATTTTAGAAAATGTCTTGGTCAAGGTAGATAAATTTATTGTGCCTGTTGATTTTGTTGTCTTAGATATGGAAGAATTACCCATGCCATCGTCCTTACCCATCATTTTAGGTAGATCCTTTATGAGCACTATTGATACTAACATAAGTGTTAAAAAGGGCATTATAAGCATGGAAGTAAATGGAAAAAATGTCGAGTTTAAGGTGTTTGATGCAATAAAGTTGCCACAAGATACTTATGAGTGTTTCAATATTGGTGTGGTACAAAGTACTGCTAAGGAAATTTTGCAAGTACACAGCATTGATCCCTTGGAAGTTGTCATGACTCATAACCTCACAAAGCTGGAGCATGAACGTGTTATCAACATCATTGATGTCACGCACTCCCTTGAAGCTTCTGCACCTCAACTAAGAAGGTACGCACTTCCCTTTGAAACTCTTGTGCCTCCTAACACTACTCTTGATCATTCTATTAGCAGGGCACAGATTTGGAGTTGAAGCATGGTGGATATGAAGATAATGAGTTGTGCAAGGAAAGAACCAAGAAATATCTTGATAACCAACTTGTCAAGAAGAAGTTTTATGTGGGACAAAAGGTGTTTTATGTGAGACATAAAGTGTTGATATACAATTAAGAATTAAGACTCTTTCCTAATAAGCTCAAGTCTCGGTGGTATGGTCCTTATGATGTCACCAAAGTTTTTACTCATGGAGCTGTGGAGGCCTATTGCAAAGAAAAGAATCAAACTTTCAAGGTGCATGGACACCTGGTGAAGCTGATAAGTGCTGAATGTTACACATTCAAGCCCCTTAATTCACATATGTTAATCTCTTAGTTTCATTATAATATGATGTTTTGTGTTGTTTTTGTGTTTTTCCCTTATTTTGTAGGTTTTGGAAGAAAAGAAGTCAATTCGATCAACTCGAGCTCAAAACACATGAACTGTGCAAAGTTGCTTAAAATCTGACCTTTGTGCACTATTTTGGCCATAACTCTTAGCTAAAACTCAGATTAAGGCAAGGTCAAGTGCGTTGGAAAGAGGACTCAGAGATGAACAAATCATCAAGCCAGAGCTTTTTCATCCAAGGTGCGCTTGAGCGCCCAAAATGACGCTCGAGCGCCATGGCGCGCTGGAAACGAGCGTCATGTCATCTAACGTTCAAGCGCCCCTTTCTGGTGCTCGAGCGCCATCGTGCGCTGGGAACCTCCGAAGTCGGCAGAACTGATATGGAAAGAGGGTAATCCGACCCCAACTCAATCTTGGACTTCCTAGGGTGCACGAAATTGATTAGGGTTGCTCCTAAACTCTATAAATACTCCCCTTAGTCCTCCAAAACAAATAGACAAGCTTGAAGAGAAGAATCAAAGGCTTCAAAGAAGGGTTTTTTTTAGTTCTTTATTTCTTTTTAGTTTTTCTTTGTTATTTTCTTATGAGGATGATTTTCATCCAAATTATGTGTAGCTAATACTTTAGTTAGGG
>FXXK01001796.1:23931-54638 GCA_900184695.1 Betula pendula | reverse complement strand
GTGCATTTATTCGCCTATTTATTTAGGTGGATTATTGTACAACAGAAGCCTTATAGGGAGATGGGCGTTTAGTTTAGAGATGAGGATGTGGCCCTCCAATCTGTGCAGCACATTACTTGAGAGTCACACAGTCTAGCTAAAGACAATAAACTTAGCACTACTTCTGAGGTAACTCAAGAAGAAATGAGTACTGAAGCTAATAAATTCACTAAAAAGCCATATCCTTTAAAAATTTTGTTTTGTTTTTCATTTTTTGTTTCATTTTCTGTTGATTGTTGTTAGTTCGATTTTGTTTTTAGTTTTTGTTTTGTTTTCAGAGTTTTGTTTTTCAGGACAAGTGTGCTTACATTCAAGTTTGGGGGTATGCTATAAGTCATGCCTCCCTACTCAGCTTTCCCGTCTCCCTGGTATGATCTTTCTATTTTTCTCTACACATTGAGGACAATGTGTAACTCAAGTTTAAAGGTATGAGAGACACACACACACTTTGTCCATATATATATATATTTTAAACAATTGCATATTCTTGTTATTCTTAAGAATTTGGTTGATATGTAATTGTGATTTGAATTTCATTGGTGAGCTTAGAATGTTGAATACATGATCATATGATTAGGATTCTAGGTCTTGTTGCTTACCTTTGGCATCTGAGGATTCACTTGTTTCAATTCAAATTGTCACAAGCACATTAGCACATAGTTTGTGAGGTATGACATGTGAACCTGGTTGTGTATGCTTTCAATATCTTGGGTAAAGCTGGATGACTTGTTGGACGGATATCTTGGCATAATTATTAAAAAAAAAAAAATCATTTTCAAAGTTTTCACTAAGTAACTGGACTTATTGCCTCACTAAGCAATGAATGTTCACGTCAAAAGGTGAGAATTTTGGATTGGTTAAAGTAGAGACCATTTTCAAAGCTTTCACTGAGTAATTGGACTTCTTGCCTCACCAAGCAATGAATGTTCATGTCAAAATGTGAGAATTTTGGATTGGTTGAAGTCATGGCTAGTTTAGTTCTGTAGCCTTTTTTACTCGAGTTAACACTCGCTACAAGGGTCAATTAGAAAGCTTAAGAGAACTGAGCATTGCACAGCCTGAAAAAATAAAAAATAAAAAAAATGCTATGGTTATTCAATCGGATGGGGACCCCAGTAAACTTTGAGGCATTGAGTCATTGCACTTCATAATTAATTTGAAGCCTCATGATTATGTGTTGGTTCACTTTACACTGATTTGAATTTATGAAATCTCAGCTTGTCATTTGTGAGTGATTAGGCTTTGGAATTCCAATTCATTTTGAAGATGGAGTTTATCCTTTTAAGCTTGCTAATGAATGAGAATCGTGGTTGTTTGTGATACTTTAATCTTGGGGATAACATGAATTGTGCATAATGTTTGTGGGTATCATTTCTATTAAACCCTCACGAGACTTCACTCGTCTTACTAGAGATGCCTAGGAGTTTAAAAGGCTTGTTGCATACGCTAAATACAATCGTTTTTCCCATGACAGAGGAGGTAGAGTAGTTGTTATTTATTTTCAGTTTCGTATTGCTAAGGGACTAGTAAAATGTAAGTTGGGGGTGTGGATAAGTGCTGAATGTACACATCAAGCCCTTAATTAACATATGTTAATCTCTTAGTTCATTTTACTAATATGATGTTTAGTGATTGTTTTTGTTTTTTTCCCTTATTTTGTAGGTTTTGGAAGCAAAAAAAGTCAATTCCATCAACTCGGGCTTAAAACACATGAATTGTGCAAAGCGGCTGAGCATTTGACCTTTGTGCACTATTTTGGCCATAACTTTTAGCTCAAAAACTCGGATTAATGCAAGGTTAAGTGCGTTGGAAAGAGGACTCAGAGAGGAACAAATCATTAAGCCAATGTTTTTGCATTCAAGGTGTACTTGAGCACCCGATCGAGCGCTAGCTGCGATCGATCCCCATTTTCCGGCGATCGAGCGCCAGCTGCGATCGATCCCCATTTTCCGGCGATCGAGCGTCAGCTGCGATCGATCCCCATTTTCTGGCACTCGATCGCCATTGCGTGCTGAAAAATTCTGAAGTCGGCAGAACTGATATGGAAAGATGGTAATCCGATCCGACTCCAACTCGTTCTTGGACTTCCTAGGGTGCATGAAATTGATTAGGGTTATTCCTAAACTCTATAAATACTCCCCTAAGTCCTCCAAAACACACAAGCTTGAGGAGAAGAATCAAAGGCTTCAAAGAAGGGTTTTTCTTAGTTTTTCTTTACTTTTCAATTTTTCTTTGTTATTTTCTTATGAGGATGATTTTCATCCGAATTATGTGTAGCTAATACTTTAGTTAGAGCTCGATTGAAGCCCTAATCATGTCTCTTTAAGGTTTCAATTTGTCTTGCTACAATTCGTATGTTGATGCTTAATTGATTTATCTCGGATTTTTGTTCGCTCTTCATATAGGTTATGTATGGGTTTGATCATCTTATGCATATAACATATGTAGATTGTAATCTAGGTCAATTTGGATGACTGAGTCCTGGGCCTAGTAGAGCGACAAAAGAACCAATTGCGGGTTCTTGGGGTAATCAACATGAAAGACCTGAATAGATACCATGTTCTAGGTTTAAGTATGTTTGTCAATCTCCATAGATTTATGCTTTCTTGAGGAACAACTTAGTATATACCCATGCTAAATCCCTCAAAAAAGAAAAGAGTTAGAGTATACACCCATGCTTAATCTCATTGTTTAGGGAGATCAATAGCTTTTGGAGTACACACCCATACCCTTAGGCTTGCAAACATTGAGTATCTTGACATGATTGTAGCATTGTCCATATTGTGTTCTTAATTGAGTATGATTAGCGGTGGATATCGATGCCCTACCCTTTTATATTATTATTTCAATTCTATCTTTTATCTGGTTCCATTCAAAATATCTTCTTAAGAATTGCGTTTTAAACATATTTTACCAATCTTCGTGGGAATGATCTCGTACTTGCCGTCTATACATCGTTTTGATCTTGTGCACTTGCAAGTAAAAGTGCATATATTCTCCAATTTATTTAGGTGGATATTTGTACAACAGAATCAAGTACGTAATATGAGATTTATAAACATAAACTGTTAGAGCGATTTAATCGCATAAGTTTGATGTTCGTAAAATCTCATGTCACCAAAAGCATCATGATTTTATTCATGAATGTTTTAAGGCCAAAGTTTTTATAAAGGCCATTGAGGACAATTTAGTGAGTTCCAATAAAGCTTTAATCAGCACCCTAATGGAAAAGCTTTCAAATGTGCGTGAACACATTATGGAAATGAAGGACATGATAGTTTAACTTAAATCTCTAAAGATTGAGATTTTGAGTCACTTTTAGTCTATTTTATTCTAAATAAGATATTTTTTTAAATATCTTATGACACACATATGGATAATGGTCAATAAATAAATTTCTTGACCATGTGTGTTTAAGAAGAGTAGAGACTAAAACATGAGAAACCAGAGAATGTTTACATGGTTACTCATGCTAAGAAAAAGACCAATAAATGTAATCATGTCAATCGGTTAAAGCAAGAGGACAATGTGTCAATAAAGTATAATGGCAATCAAGATATTTGTTTCTTCTGCAAAAGGGAAAAATACGGGCATATAAAGAAAGATTGTATAAAGTATCAAAAATGACTTGAAATAAAAGTAATCTCATATATCTAGTGTGTCATGAATTTCTTTTATTGACTTTCCTAAATATGTTATGGATTGATCATGGTTTAACAATCCATATAGTCAACACAATGCAGGGTTTCTTAAAGTAAATAGTGTGTTAAAAAATAAGACATTCACAATTGAAGGTAGTTGGGACCATTAGATCAATTTTCAAATTCAGTTATGTTTTAGACCTCAATAATGTTATATATATATTCCATAATTTTCAAGAAAATTTAATTCCTGTTTGTTAAATCAAATTTCAATATTATTTTTTAATTGAAATTTTTATTTGGGGTGGAATATTGTTGATGGTCTATTTTTTAAAATTGATCTAAATCCCAACTTTGAAAAATTAATTGTTTATGCCTGCATATAGATGTTGACATTAAGCAAAGTCTTATGAATAAATCCCATATGTTATGGCATTGGAGATTGTAATAGATCTTCATGAAGAAAATAGAGTGTTTTATAACTCTTGAATTTTACTATCTTCGGTATTATATGGACTGCATTAAGGAAAAACAGATCAACCATACCACTAAAGGTGCCAAAAGGGATTTTTTTTTTTTTTTTTTTGAGATCCTTAAGATCATACACACAAATAGGTGTGGACCTTTTCATACTCCTTGCCTAAATGGTCAGAGATATGTTTATCTCTTTCAGTAATGACCATAAAAGATTTATGTATCTCTATCTTCTAAGGCTGAGACTTTAAATGCTTTCAGTATCTATAATGTAGAAGTAGAGAAACAAAAGGAAGAGAAAAATCAAGATCAACTAAATATCATTCAGATTAAAAATGTTTGATTATGCTTAGGAAAAATCAAATTGACTACCCTGAGCCACAATCAGTTTCAGAATAGTCAATTCATGAAGAACAAGTTCAGAATGAACCTACTCAAACTTTGCAAAATGCAGAAGAAGTAGGATTAAGAATATCCTCTAGAATAAGGAGACCAACAATTCATAGTGATTATGTTGTATACCTTCAAGAGTCTGATTTTGATGTCGAACATAAAGATGATCCAAAATTTTTTTAACAAGCCATGTGTGGAGATAACTCCACATTATGGTTTAATGCCAAGAAGGAAGAGATGTAATCCATGGTGTCTGGAATCTCGTTGACTTACCAAAAGGAGCTATAGCTTAGGCTGCAAATAGGTTTGCAAAATCTAAAAAGGCGCTCCTAGGTAATGTTGAACGTTATAAAGCTGGACTTATAACCAAGGGTTTTTACTCTAAAGGAATGCATTGATTATAATGAAACCTTCTCTCCAGTATCTAAGAAGGATTCATTTATGATAATTATGTTGAAACTAGTGTCCAAAACTCCAATTGATCATAAAGATATTTTAGATGTGATGAATATTGTTAATTATTCTTTGATTTGATTATTGAGCTTTGAGCATACTTATCATAGCATATATGAGGTTTTGTATATTTACCGGTTATATGCAGTCTCTAAGTTGCATTGAATTTGATAATGGTGTGAAGCAATGATATTGGTCACACATAAGACCATAGTCAAAAGTCCCTTGTAATTTATTAAAGTGTTGTTCGTAGTCGTAAGTGAAACCGGAAATTTCACCTAGACTATAACATGTCAACTTAGGGATTTGTCTTAATCGAGTGAAGCAGTGTGGCTTCAGATTGACATTGTTGGTGTTATAGCAAGGTAGGCTTATACAAGGCTATGCACTGAATAGGACCGTGTGAGCCATCATTCCTATAATGACTGTCATGGAAAATGATGAGTGTGCACTACGACTTATGAATATTACTCTAAATTCTGAGAAGATTGTGAACCAAATGTCAAGTGGTGATTGCTTTGATGTATCTCGGTGAGATCAAATCGATGGTCATACATACTTTGTACATTGGGCACTCATCATGTAGCATTGTGGCAGATCACTCTTCAAGAAGGAGTCCAAGTCATTTGTAGGAGAACAAAGAGATAAGTAAATTTTTCTTGTTTTAGGATCAATAAGAATGTTTATCCTGTGTCTCGGGTTTGAGCGTTTTCAGTGATATTTAATTGAAACTGTGTACAAGGATGAGTTTAATCGCACAAGGTATAGTAGGATAAATCATGAGGTTTGGATCCGGGTACTCAAGGAAAAAGAGATGGTGAACAAAGTAATAGTTAATCATCTTTGGTTCAACCACAGAATATATTCCATAAAGGGGTAATATGGTAAGTACGTCATGAATGATTAATTGTTTATTGCAAAATATGATTTAGAGTTCAATCACATATATTTAGTAGAATTATCTGTGATTTTTTGTCAAGGTGATGAGTCATTGGATGACAAGAATTCAAGGGACTAAAGTAGCTAAATCTATTTCTTTTCAAGTCACTTCTTGAACTGTTATAAATTGACTAAGTGATTATGAGTTTCAGTTATTTATTT
The DNA here is from genome assembly GCA_900184695.1 of Betula pendula. Taxonomy (NCBI): domain Eukaryota; kingdom Viridiplantae; phylum Streptophyta; class Magnoliopsida; order Fagales; family Betulaceae; genus Betula; species Betula pendula. Next base: position 48,537 of record FXXK01001796.1, on the reverse strand, counting down.
ATTTATTAATTACATGTTTTTTTATTTAAATAAGGCATGGGCCAGAAATTAATATTTATATTAATTTGGTTTGTTTTATTTATTTAAACATGGGCTAGAGAATTTATTTCTCAAAGGCCATTAGTTTGGAGGAGTTTGGGCTAAGAAATTGATTCGTAGAGCACAGTCCATAAAAAATAAGCATTGGGCCTGCAGGATAAAACCAAGGGGCTCAAGCAATCATGAAAGAGACTGGGCTAGGGTTTTAACCCTAGCCCTAGGCTTATGGGGAGCATAATGCTCCCCATGGCCGGCGGCTATACAAGGGAATTAATTCCCCTTGTAGCCCTAATTGATTTATTAATTTTTAAATTAATTACGGGGTTCGAAAACTCTCTCTTTACCTTTTCTCCAAGCAGACCTGTAGTTATAAATAGAGGCTCAAGTCAGAAGCACACTCCAATACACCGAATGGAAAACTACTTCCATTACTACAAGATCNGTAGAGCACAGTCCATCAAAAAATAAGCATTGGGCCTGCAGGATAAAACCAAGGGGCTCAAGCAATCATGAAAGAGACTGGGCTAGGGTTTTAACCCTAGCCCTAGGCTTATGGGGAGCATAATGCTCCCCATGGCCGGCGGCTATACAAGGGAATTAATTCCCCTTGTAGCCCTAATTGATTTATTAATTTTTAAATTAATTACGGGGTTCGAAAACTCTCTCTTTACCTTTTCTCCAAGCAGACCTGTAGTTATAAATAGAGGCTCAAGTCAGAAGCACACTCCAATACACCGAATGGAAAACTACTTCCATTACTACAAGATCATCTTTTTGAATACAAGTTTTCGACAAACTGTAGACAATAAGCATTGAGGTGTTAAGTGAGTGATTTTTGTCAAAGAGAAATATTATTCTTTTGCTTTAAGTTGTGAGTTCACACTCACTGTCATGTTCAGCCATGAAGAAGAAGATTCAGATTGATGAAAAACATTGTTCTTCATGTTCATCATGTTCTTCGCGTTCTTGGAGTTCATCAAGCCTTTGAAGATTATGGAGCTTTTGGTGTTCATGGCGTTCTTGGTGTTCTTCGCGTTCTTCATCAGCTTCGAAGATCATCAACAACAAAGATGCAAAAGTGAATTCAAATAGCCCTATATGCCTAAGGAGAAGCCGACAGGATTTGTAAGTAAATCTTATTTATGTTTTACTTTAATCTTGTGAAAATCAAAAGCATGTTTTCTCTTGAAGTTAATTGCGATCCTAAATCAGTTAGATCTATTTAAAAAAATTTGTTATGTTTCCGCTGTGCTATACCATGTTTTTTGTTAACATGGAGCATGATCCCCAACAAATTATGGTATAAGTAACTCATTTGGATTTAAAGTTACACCAAAACAGATGTGAAAACAACTTTCTTGAATGAATATCTTGAAGATGAGGTTTACCTAAGGTTTTGATGATAACAGTCAGACGACTTGCAAATAAGAAAATTTATGTATGGGCTAAGACAGGTCTCTCGTCAGTAGTATATAAAATTTTACAAGGTTATTACCTCATACAGCTTTATTGAGAACTTTGATAATTAGTGTATATGTCTCAAGGTCAGTGGGAGTAAAGTAATCTTTCTAACCCTATATGTAGATGTTATCTGGAAGTAGTGATTTAGGTTTGCTATATATAGTTACTCTCACAAAACTTTGAAATGAAGGATATGAGTGAAGCCTCTTATGTCATTGACATAGAGATTTATAGAGACAAATTAAATAATATTAAGATTATCTCTGAAGGCTTACATTGAAAAAGTTTTGGGGAGATTCGGAATGAAGGACTGTGCATCTTCAGTAGCACCTATTATTAAAGGGAATAAATTCAGTAAAGATCAATGTCTCCGTAATGAATTGGAACGAGAGCATATATAAGGTATTTTGTATGCATCTGTAGTATGCAGACTAATGTATGCACAAGTCTGCATTAGACTTTACATTGGATTGGCAGCAGGTCTATTGGGTCAATTGAGAGTTGCAAATAAAGACTTGCGATATATGTAAAGAACCAGAGCTATAATTTAACCTAAAGATATACTTATCATTTGGAGGTGGTTGGTTATTAACATTCAGATTTTTCTGAATATGTAGGTAGTAGAAAGTTTCATGATATATTTTCTTGCTAAAGAGTTATATTCTGAAGATGCAGTAAGTAGACTTTGCTATGTTTACCATGACATCAGAAATTATTACATGCTATAAATTCATTACACATGCATTATGGCTGAGACATTTTGTTAAAGGTCTCAAGATTGTTGATTTTATAGTTAGACCCATAAAGATATTCTACAATAATTCTACATGTTTCTTTTGTAAGAATAACGAGAGTAGAAATATATATAAGTATATTGACATAAAGTATCTCAGTATGAGAGAGAACATTAAGAGACATGAAGTGTCTATTGAGTACTAAGTACTGAATTAATGATTGTAGATCCCATGACTAAAAGTTTACCGGTAAAGCAGTTTAAAAGTCATGTGGAGCATATGAGACTCATTGATTTATTTTTGTACTTAGTTTTCCTCTATAATTGGTCTATAAACATAAAGTTATTGTTATAAAGATTTATTGTGCACATTTCTTTATATTTTATCCATGAGGATAAATAAAGTTGGACCTGAATGACTTATAGGAAGTACATTTATAAAGCTTAATTTTCCATAAAGTACTCATACAAGAAATTTTACACATAGTAATACATTGAAGGGACGACCTATTATATAATGGTTTTACCGCCACGATTCATGTGAAGCATTCCTTATTTGAGTGGGAGGATTCCATAAATTGTTGGAATTGTTATGGCCATACTAAAGAACTTAACACCATAAGGTCAAGTGGGAGAATGTAAGAAAATCCCCTATATGGTATGACCTATATGCCACATGTGTATATAGTTTATTATCTTTATTAATAAAGATTAAGGTGTACGGTAATTTATTCCACAATATGTTAATTAAGGTTATGGAATCATTTGTAATTGCAAATTGATCGAATTGCAATTAAATTAATTTTATATCAAATCAATTTATTCATTGATGAGAGGAATAATTAAAGTCTATAATTAATTGAGGGTCCCTGACCTAGCCTATAAATACATAGCTTGTGTATTCCATCGATACGGCTTCAGGTTAGGAATAGATCAGAAGATACCTCTCTATTAGATTATTATTTTCAGGATCTTGTATCAGAGGTTCTTTGGTTTGCTTGAACAAACATGGTTAGAGTTAATCCTAAAACCACTTTACTTTTCTGCTGCGTATTTAGCATAATATATTGCGTATATGCTTACATTTGTTAGTTTTCATATTTTCAATTTGCGTTTAATGTGATCTCCATTGTGGAGAAAATTAATTAATCTTGGTTACTTTAAATGTTTGTTATGCGAAAAATCACAACTTATATGGTGATTGTGACAGTTTCTCAAGATTTTCACACGCGGCATTAGCATAGCCTCCCTCACTGAATTTTAGAGTCATTTTGATACATAAAGTTGCGGAAAATGTGCAGCTGGGGATTGGGGCATACAAGCATATCTTATGCGCTTTTATATGTGAAAACAGAGAGACAAGAAACAATTCTTCATGAAATGTGAAAGCAGAACAAACTAAAAAGCAGTGCTTAGAAATGCAATTTCACTTGTATGCTAGCTCTATCATTCTCTCTTCTAAAGCTCCAAATGTGCCAAATTTTTTGTTCTTACAAGATGCAAGAGGGGAAAAGCGTGTCTCAGCACTTAGACAAGATGGAATTAAAGTTTTCAAATTTTTTGCTCTGAGAGTCTTTGATAGCTACTCTCCCCACAATTCAATGAAATTGACTGCTGATAAGTCAAGCATTGGGACATTCAAATTCAATAAGAAGCCAAAATAGTAGCCATTGCAGTCAAAATCAAATGATGAATGAAGATAAAACTCCAAAGACTCGAGGTTAATTAGCATCATAAGTCTAGTCAAGCTCTAGAAAAAGAAGAGGGATTCGTGAACAAAAAATAAAGATAGTTTGGCAGCTGAGTCATCAGAGCAGGATATTTGCAAATGTCTAAGCACACCGTTTACACTTGATTGGAAGATGAAATGTTTGGTTGCCAAATTTCAAAGTCAAGAACTAAATTGAATGTATATATATAAACCAATTTTATGTTAAGTCATGGTTTTGTTTTATTCATTATATTTCTTCTTCTTCTTTTCTTTTTTTCTTTTTTTTTTTTTTTAAAAAAAAATTTCTGGAATTTACCTTTGTGATTTGGGGCATGGTGGATTTTTTTTTTCTCACTTTCTTAAGGTCTCCATGTTTTGTTCTAAAATGGACCTATATACTCATACTTTGTAAGCGGCACAACAATGATCGTTTCTTTCTTTTTTTTGGTGATTTCTATAGATTACTCATTAATTTATCTGTTTAAAGAGTTTCAAGGTTTTAGTTAATGGAGGGTAGCAAAAGAGGTAATTAAACAAGCTCTAAAGCTTTACTGGAAAAGCCATTGGACCTAGTTTGTACTTGCACCAAGAATTCATTTGGCAACCCACTCATTTTTCATTTCCCTTTTCCACCTTAAAGTCAAACTCTTTTATTTATATTGAATTTGACTTGGGTGTTGTAAAAAAATTACACCACATGTGCTGTAATTTTTTTTACGGTACAGGTTTTATTCTCCCTAAAGTTTGATGAAACTAGATGTAGGATCCTTTGCATTTGAAGAAAGAGAGACAACAAAAATTTCTTCAAGAAATGTGAAAACATAACAAAAAAGGCAGTGCTTAGGAATGTAATTTCGCTAGTAAATAACAGCCTAACTTTATATAATGTGAGGTGTAATGTAGAATTAAGACAACAACAGTAGACGTGGGTTTCAAGTCCAAAAATGATTTTTTTTGGAGTTATTTGGAAGACTTTTTAGAGTGGCCCTGACTTTAATGCAGATTTATGGCGGCCAAGAAAGGGCCAAAAAAAAAAAAGATGGGATTTTATAGTCGCCTCATCATCTCCATTGTCCCAATTGGCCGTCAGTTATTTGGTGTAGGTGTTTTCATCACTCTTGCAATATCACAACAAATTGTTTATTTGATTTGGAAGATTGAAAAAGCAAAAAGAACTTCAGTAGGGTATTTGCAAATGTGGAAAATCTATTAATTAAAAAGGAAGATTTAACAACCGATGATCATAACATCCAATATACAGTTCTCAAAGGAAGTCATATTCAAATCTCAAGTGCTTATTTTACTCTCTATTTTGAAAATAAAATTATTTTTCTTATTTTAGAAAGTCATTTTTTCTAAACACTTACATCGACTCTACAAACTAGAGATCTACTTTGACTTTTTCATTTAAATATAATATTAATCTCAATCAAATTCTTTCTATTCAACCTCAATCAAAGAGAAAGAAAATAAAAAAAAAATAAAAGAAAAAAATAAAGAAAATTGGGAAAAGCAAAAAGTTAGAGAGATAAATTAATATTTTATTAAAAAAAAAAAGAAGGTAGGGAGCCATTTCATGCTCCTTACTTTTTCCTCAAAGTAGGGAGTCAAAAGTGAGCATAAAATAGTTCAAAATTAATTTTGGCTCTTTAAAGTAAAAAATTCCTACAATAAAGAGTCGAATAAAAATGGTATAAGAGCATTAGCAGTAGCTTCCCTTAAATCTCATTCTCTTCCCTAGTATAGGGAAAACTGTTAAAAAAACACAAAAAAGTTCTTGCAGCAGCTTCCTTAAATGTTCCATAAATTATATGTTGTGCAAAAATTAGAATCACAATTACAGTAAATATGACAAGACAATCACACACAAATAACACCAAGATTTAAGTGATTCCCTCAATGTGAGGTACGTCCACTGGTGGAGGCGATCACGAAGAAATTCACTATTAAAGATGGAGTACAAAATATAGTGGAGAGAAAAACACTCAGAACCCAAAACCCCAATACATCCAAATCTCACTATCACACAATAGAGATTATTCTCAAAAGAAGAATACAAAAGACAGAAATACGAACTCTTCTTTTGCTGGGAGAAGACGGCGGCTGGTCTCTATCTTTCTCTCTCACTATGCTGCTATTTCTCTCTTGTTTTCTTTGCTGCCTATACTCTGAATGGCACGTCTAAAAACCAAGAAGAAGTATTGCAGCTCTTTTTCCCTTTTCCCTTTGAGCGGCGCACTATGATACAAGGCTCCTCTTTTTTCGGCCCACCACAAGGACGTAACAGGTCCTTTTATAGTGTGAGTAGTCGGTGAAAAACAAAACCACAACCTAATAGGAGAAGTAAAAGTCGACCAACAAAACAAGTCCAAGAAGGAAAAGAAGTAGCAGGCCCCACAATACTTGATGGGTGAAAAGTCACCATACGTTAACACTATAGAAACACCAAGGGGACCACTTTTGGTTCCCTTCATCTAGGGAACCAAAAGTGGTTCCCTTAGCATTATTTTAATATAAAAAACTTTCTCTTTCCTCTCTCTCTCCTCTACCATTTGTTTAAAACAATATTTAAATAATTTATCTTTTCTTTCTCTTTCTTCTAGCATTTAATTTAAATAATATTTAATTCATATTGGGAAAGATGAAGGGAAGCTGCTGTGGAGTGCATTTAAATCTAAAAAATGGTCAGAGAGAAAAATATTCATTTTGTTGTTGTTGTCTGTATTATCTCTCTGTCTTTTTCACTTTGTCCTCTATAGGATTTTTACCCTTACGGGACTTTCTTCCAACGATCAAGACACCATATGTAATAAATCTACAGTGATATCAGAGCCTTGTGATGGAAGAATAAGACAAAGAAAAAGTACTCCAGTCAAAAAAAAATTCTAGTTGCAGTACACAGAACCATCAACAGACAAATTTTCAGTTTGGCTTCATCGGTTGTTTTTTACAATTCCATCAATCCATTACCAAACCTAATGAAGATCCATTAACGGTGACTGTTGGGGGTGTAAAATACACTGGAAGTGTCCAAGTACTGAAAAGGAGATTTGAACTCGAAGAAAATTATTGGAAAAATTTTATGAATTTCTTCATTGTTCAAAAACCAATTTTTTTCTTATCCGATTCTTCATTCGGATCTGTAGAAATTTCTCCTCCTCCTGGATTTGAAAGCATTGGGGAGTCATTTCTGACAAAAGATAAGCAGGAGGTTGAAGATAACACCACTGCTCAAAACTACGTCGTTTTGAGCAGTAGTGGGTCTGAAATCAACGCCTCCAGCACGCCCAGAAACGATGCCATTCCACTTAAGTGGAACGATGCCATTTCACGCGTTCCAGATGCGCCTTTTGATCCCTTTCGAAATGACGTCGTTCCGGATCCACCGAACGATGCCGTTTTGCATCTGGACAATGCAGCTCCCAGGTGTGCAACGAACGGCGCTATTTCACAACAAAACGTTTTGCCGTTCCTCAGATACGGGAAACCGCCCGCAAAAAACGACACGATGTCGTTTTGGCCAATCCAAAGAACGACGTCGTTCCAAGACACAGCTCGAGCTCGAGCCCTACCCGAAGGCCCAACCGATCCAATCCGAAGTGGACCTACTGGACCTGAAAGGCCTTGCTGCACGCCCGAGACCAATTTCCAGATCCGGTGCCCGGCCTAGCCAAGCCTGACCCAGTAGCCTCGCTGCCTAGCCGACCTGCGCGCTCCAGCCGTGTGGCATGCCGAGTCGCAAGCCACGTCCACGTGGCGCGCCGAGCCTTCTCTAAGGTCAACTGGTCTGCAGTTGATCGGTCCAGTCCCCTTGAACCGCTAGAACCGCCAGAACCGGCCGGATCAGCACCATTTTGGTAATATTGCTCGTTTTGGCTCGTTTCAACCCCAATTTGGACCATTCGAAAGCCATTGGAACAACTAATTGAAGGGGAAGAGCGTTGCAAAGTTTTCAGGCCATAATGTTCACAAGAACGTTTGGGAAAGGGGAGAATCTTCGCATCAGCCTCGTAGGGACAAGAATTGGAGGTTCATCCAACCTTTTTGGTTGTCACCAAAACAGCACAAAGAGGTTGCATTCATAGTTCTTAATCCACTACAATCTGAGATATCCAGTCAAAGACACCTGAGGGGTCCACATCCTTTGAGGATTGTGAGGACCGTTGAGCAGAGCCTGTGGGACCCGTGGCCAATGGGCAACAATCGCCATACTTTTGCAAGAAGAGGTGAATGGGTCAGTCCACCAAATCCAAATTTGGCATACAATAGGGCTTGCATGAACAATTATCAGGTCCATTTGACATATCCTGGTAACTAGTGAATTCAGAACAATCATTATTTTAATTATTTATATTTATTGGTCTATAATAATTAGAACCACATTTTTTATTTCTGTTTGGTGTGTTGTAATTAGAACCACATTTTTTATTTCTATTTGGAGTATTGTAATTAAAACAATAAGTATTTATTTATATTACTTAGTTTTATTGTATCGTATCCACTTTCTGAAATGGCTATTAAAAGTGGTATTGATTCCTCCAAGGTTGAAAGCCTTAATGGAATCAATTTTAGAATGTGGAAACGACACATCTCTTATGTACTGACGCATGAGAGAACTTTGTACACTTTTACAACTGATAAGCCAAATGTAGAAGACTAACGAGATGAATAGGCCGTCAAGAAATGTGAGAAATGGATAGAAGACAACCTAATGGCTAAAGCCACTCTTCTACACAGTATGAAAGATAACATCATTTCTCTCTTTGAAAAACATGAGACAGCAAAAGTTATGATGGAGGCCTTAGACCAAAAATACGGTCCTAGGTCTGACACTCACATACAACTGTTATTAGACAAATATAATAGTGCTTGTATGGGTGAGGATGACTATATGGGTGACTTTGTAAATCCAATGGAACTTATTGCAAAGGAACTCGCAAATGCTGGTCATTCTGTGTCAAACAAAATGCAAGTGACCACCATACTGAATGGTCTTCCTCTATCATGGGAACATGTAGTTACTACTTTGACATATAGTGGCAAAGAAGTTTCTATAATATCTCTCCCAGTGTTGCTTGTGTTAGAAGAAGAGAGAATGAAAAGAAGAAGAAGAAAAGGGACATCTAGCAACCTTATGATGGCTCATACTGTGGCTCAGACTCCGCGTGTTCCAACATTCAAGGGCAAACCCAAGAAGTTCAAGAGAAAATGAAAGGGTAAGCCAAAAGGTGGAAACAAAGTTAAGGGAACATGCTTCAATTATGGAAAAATGGGACACTTCAAAGCGAAATGTCCAAACAACAATGGTGACAAGAAACAGAAAGAAATAGCTATGAGAGTTACTGAAGTGATGATGGCAGAACCAACTACAAATTCTTGGTGGATAGATTCAGCAGCAACAAGACACATAACCAGATGCCAAGAATTTTTTGTGGACTTCAAAGAAAAGGCAGTCGGTGAGTACAAAGTTTACATAGGCAACAACACTTACAGTGACGTGATAGGAGAAGACAAATGTAAGATTTCTGTGAATGGGTCAATCATTATTCTATATGATGTATTGTATGTACCTAGTATCCGTAGAAATCTAATATCAGTTCCTGTATTAGATGGTAAGGGATACGAGATCAAATTCAAGTCTAAGAAGGTCTATCTAAGGAAAGGAAATGTATCAGTAAAGTGTGTAAAAGTAAATAATATGTATTCACTTAAAGTTGATAATAAAATTTTTATTTCTGATTATTTGAATGTGTCTATACATAGTTCTTATCTATGGCATTTGAGATTAGGTCACATAAACAAAAACAAAATGATTAGAATGAGTAAAAGTGGATTACTGCCAAAACTTAATTCTAAGGATTTTAATATATGTGAATCATGTATTAAGGGAAAAATGACGAACAAGTCTTTTTCAAAACATTGGAAATCATTAGATTTATTGGAAGTAATTCACTCTGATATATGTGGACCCTTAAGAACTAAGACATATAGAGGAATGAAATATTTTATTACTTTTACTAATGATTATTCACGGTATATTTACTGATGATTGTTCACGGTATGGACATATCTACCTCATCAGACACAAGTCTGAAGCAATTGAAAAATTCAAAGAATATAAATTGGAGGTAGAAAATAAATTTGGTAGGTCCATTAAGAATTTGAATAATGATAGAAGAGGTGAGTATGAAGCCTTGGATTTTTTCTACAAAGCAAGTGGAATAAAGCATTTATATACAATGCCTTATAAGCCTCAACAAAATGGCATTTCAGAAAGAAGAAACAGAACATTGATGAACATGACAAGGTTTATGATGCTATATGCTGATTTACCCATACATTTTTTGGGAGAGGCTTTATCCATAGCAGCATATATACTTAACTGGGTTAAAACAAAATTTAAGCTACTCACACCTTATGAATATTGGATAGGCCTAAAACCNGGTAGAAAATAAATTTGGTAGGTCCATTAAGAATTTGAATAATGATAGAAGAGGTGAGTATGAAGCCTTGGATTTTTTCTACAAAGCAAGTGGAATAAAGCATTTATATACAATGCCTTATAAGCCTCAACAAAATGGCATTTCAGAAAGAAGAAACAGAACATTGATGAACATGACAAGGTTTATGATGCTATATGCTGATTTACCCATACATTTTTTGGGAGAGGCTTTATCCATAGCAGCATATATACTTAACTGGGTTAAAACAAAATTTAAGCTACTCACACCTTATGAATATTGGATAGGCCTAAAACCAGACGTTGACAATCTTAAGGTATGGGGATGTAAAGCACATGTACTTATCCCAAAACCCTTAAGAGACATTATGCAGTAAAACCTGGGAATGCCGGTTTATTGGTTATGTAGAGAATGGTAGTGGATACCGATTCTATCATTCTAAGAAAGGATTAATTGAAAGCAGAGATGTTGTTTTTCTTGAAAATACCAATCAAATTAATCCCATGGACGAGATCAGACTTTTATAAGAAGATAATTGCACATGTCCAAAAGTCCAAGACATTTCATTAGAAGACAAACATGTGACAGATCTTCAGAGTAGTGGGAGAAAAAGGAAATCTAAAGATCAATCACATACAGATACTAATGATGGAAACAGTGGGAGCAGTGAGAGCAATCAATCACATGCTGATACAAATATTGGAAATAGTGGGAGTAAAAGGCAAAGGCGACCATCAAACATTCTTAGGGATCATTATGTACTAAGTGTAGATGATATAAATCTACAAGATGATCCGGCAAGTTTCAAAGAAGCTATGAGAAGAAACGATGCTGACAAATGGATTGAAGCTATGAATGAGGAGCTCGATTCGATCAAGAAAATGACGTTTGGGAGCTCACATATCTACCAAATCAAAGGAAAGCCATTGGATGTAAGTGGGTACTAAGAAAGAAATTCAAAGCAAATGGAAGCCTTGACAAATATAAAGCTAGATTGGTAGCCAAAGGGTTCACTCAACAACCCGGTGTAGACTTTGTTGACACATATTCACTTGTGGCCAAGTTTGCCTCAGTAAGGATAATCATGTCAGTAGTAAACAAGATGCATTTGGAATTACATCAGTTGGATGTTAAAACGGCATTCTTAACGGGGAATTAAAAGATGACATATATATGATACAACCTGAAGGATTCCCAGTAGAAGGACATGAAGAGAAAGTTTATAAATTAAAAAGATTTCTATATGGACTTAAACAATCATCGAGACAATGGTATTTGAAGTTTCACCAAGCTATACTAGGAATTGGTTTCGAGGTAAGTCCACTAGATCACTGTGTTTACATAAATATGAATAATGATAAATTTTCAATTTTGTCATTATATGTAGATGACATATTGCTAATCGGTAATTGTTCAAACATGATAAAAGAGACAAAGAGTTTCTTAGCATCCAAGTTTGAAATGAAAGACATGGGAGCTGCTACCTATGTCTTGGGAATAAGAATTTCTAGAGATAGAAATTCAAAGTTATTGTACTTGGATCAAGAGAAATATCTAGAAAAGATACTTAAGAGGTTTAAAATGGATAATTGTAAACCCTTAAGTACACCTGTTTCTAAGGGTCTGCACTTAAGCAAAACAATGTGTCCTCAAGATGAGACAGAGATTCAAGAAATGGAATCAGTCCCCTATGCCCAAGCTGTGGGCAGTCTCATGTATGCCATGACAAGCACAAGGCATGATATTTGTCATGCGGTAGGATTGGTAAGCAGATATCAATCCAATCCAGGGAAGATACATTGGCAAGCGGTAAAGCGAATATTTAGATATTTGCAAGGCACTAAAAACATGGGTTTATTTTTTGGTATAAGTGATCTAGAAATTGCAGGATACGCAGATACAGATTTTGTAGGAGATGCTGATGATAGAAAAGTCAACTAGTGGTTATGTATTCTTATTCGGTGGAACAGTTGTTTCTTGGCTAAGTAAGAAACTAAATTGTGTTGCTAAATCCACAATGGAAGCAGAGTATATATCTTGCAGCACATCGGTAAGTAATGCGGTCTGGATTAAACGTTTTATTGAAAGTTTAAATTTAGGTATACCTAGCAGACCAGTCAATGTGTTTTGTGATAATAAGTCCGCTATATCTTTGATAAAAAGTGGAGCACAAGCTCCAAGGGCAAACACATTGATGTAAGTTATCACCATAATCAAGATATAATGGAGAGATGTGAAATAAAAGTTGAATTCATTCTCTCAATAGAGATGGTGGCCGATCCTATGACCAAGGGGTTGCCTCTAGATAAATTCAAGGAGCATGTAGCAACAATGGGGTTAAGAAACACCTAAGTAATAAGCTGCATGGGTTAGTGCATGATCGGAAGGATTCAGGGACACCTGAATGAACGACTATTTGCACATCTGCCTAATAGGAGACTTAATTGGTGGGTAAAAAGGCAGATGACACGGACGAGGTACATATATTACAACTCACATGTATGTAAAAGTTCACTAAAAGGCATCTTGTTGAGACTTGGTAATATCTATGATCTGAGAGTGTAAAAGACGCTGATAAGGTACATCAAGAGAAAATGCTTGATTGAAGATTCGGCGGAGGTGGATGCATGGACTTGTGTACGACTGAAGTCGTCAATTGTGGTAAGGGTGTGAATTGTGTTCCAAACCACGGGTAATTGATGCCATTTGCTTAAAAAATAGCAAAATGAAGTCACTCTTAATATGCTATTTATAGGAAAGCATGTGGTAAAGAGTGCAGTCAAATAAAATAACAAAAGCGTGCGCACGTGGAGTCGTGTTATAATCTGACGCCGATCTGTAGGATTTACAGATAAGAGTTGGCATGGGAAAAATTATTGGTATCAAGGTAATTATGCTCAACTAAGTTTATTGCTTGATGTTGTTATGTGATCAAGTGGGAATTGATGGTTTAGGGATGAACACACCATAACAAGTGTGGTCATCCACACACACAATAACTCCCATGGAAGGTGCAAACTTCCATGGAGGTTATATGAAGGTGAAACAGTGCAACTCTTCTCCAAGAGTTTCAACTTTTCTCTAAGAGTTACAACTCTTCACCAAGAGTTGCACTGCACCCTATATATAGGGTGATGGTCAGAGAGAAAAATATTCATTCTGTTGTTGTCTGTATTATCTCTCTGTCTTTTTCACTTTGTCCTCTATAGGATTTCTACCTTTACGGGACTTTTCCAACGATCAAGACACCATATGTAATAAATCTATAGTGTAATAAATCTACACTATATATACTTACCATTTGGGCAAAGTTGCGGATCATGAGCTATATATAATACATGCAAGGTGTACTTTTAGGACTACTTCATTAATTACCATTTTTCTTCTGGTTTGACATATCAAACAAGAACCATGCTATATTTAAAGCCTTATCGTCTCCTCTTCACCTTGTTTCTCTTTGGTATTTTCTCCACTAATCATGCATGCAACCAAATAGACCACAACTCTCTCTTGTCCTTAGCCTTCAACCGTACGTCTTCTCCTCCACTAAATTGGTCTTCCATTGATTGTTGCCGGTGGGAAGGCATTTCTTGTGATTACAAACATCAAGTCACCCATATTTGGCTACCTTCTAAAGGCCTCAATGGGAAAATTTCTCCCTCTCTTGGAAACCTCACACAGCTCTCCCACCTCAATCTCTCTCACAATTCACGTCCTCTGTCCTCTCCCAAAAGGATTGTTTTCGTCTTTGAACCAACTCAAGGTCCTTGATTTGAGCTACAACCATCTATTTGGAGATATATCTGGCTGGCCTGCCTCCCTACAAATTGTTGACATATCTAGCAATCAATTTAGCGAGACAATCCAATCTTCATTCCTTCAAAGGGCATGGAGGTTGACTGAACTCAATGTCAACAACAATAGTTTCGTGGGTCGTATTCCTTCCTTTCTTTGCATCAATTCTTCTTTGGTCAAGCTCCTCGATTTCTCCCATAATCACCATAGTGGCCATATTCCTAGTTTACTAGGGGCGTGTTCCAAACTAAAGATTTTCCAGGCAGGTTTTAATTCTCTCTCAGGATCACTTCCTCATGATATATACAATGTGACGGGGTTAAAAGAAATGTCCTTACCTTCCAATGATCTTTCAGGACTCCTTAGAGGTGACATTGTGTACCTTGCCAAACTCACCAACCTTGAGTTATATAGAAATGAATTGAGCGGCAAACTCCCTGAGAATATTGGAAAGCTCTCAAAATTAAAGCTCCTAATCCTCCATACAAACTCATTAATAAGTTCTTTGCCCTCCTCTTTGGTGAATTGCACATATCTCACAGAATTGAATTTACGAGACAATTCCCTTGAAGGAGACCTCTCTACCTTTAATTTTTCTAGTCTTCATCAACTTACCGTAATTGACCTGTGGGTCAATAACTTTTCCGGTAACTTGCCAATAAGCCTTTACTCATGCAAGTCCTTAATTGCAATTCGACTAGCCTACAACTAACTAGAGGGAGAAATCCAACCTGAATTGCTTCAATTGAAATTCTTATCTTTCCTTCCACTTGCTTACAATAGGCTAACAAATATCACTGGCACAAGCAAGATTTTGATGCGTTGCAAGACACCCAGTGTAGTCCTCATTGGAGGAAATTTTCTACACGAGGCAATGCCAGGTGATGACACTATAGTTGGTTCTAATGGATTTGAAAATGTCAGAGTTTTGAGCTTCAGTGGATCTCGACTGACTGGTCAATTGCCTATATGGCTATCAAAACTTAAGAAGCTTGAATACCTGAGTCTAAAGGCCAATCGTATCACAGGTTCAATTCCTGGTTGGTTATCTACTCTTCCAAGGCCCTTCTATTTTGCTATCGATGATAACTTCATTTCAGGTGAATTCCCAAAAGAACTTTGTGCATTGCCAGCATTAATATCACCAAAGGCTCTAGTAGGCAACAATCATTTGGATTTACCATTGTTTGGCTTAGCAAGTATTAACCAAGTCAATTTTCTCTCAAGCCTGCGACCAGCAATAATGGTTGGAAGCAACAATCTTGTTGGCAACATCCCCGTTGAAATCGGCCGTTTGAAGCTGCTTATGGGTTTGTGATCTCAGTCATAATAATTTCTCAGGCAGCATCCCAAACCAAATGTCTGAGCTCACCAACTTGGAAAGACTGTATCTATCTGACAATCGGTTGTCTGGCAAAATACTAGCATCACTGAGTAGTCTACATTTCTTGCATGAATTTAGTGTTACAAACAACAATTTGCATGGACCAATACCATCAGGCACTCAGCTTCAGAGCTTTGATGCCTCTGCGTATGAGGGTAACCCTGGACTTTGTGGCCCCCCACTTCCACATGAGTGTGCCCATATTATTAGCAATAACAGAGACATTTGGGATGAGGACAATGGACATAGAATTCCATGGTTTCCAATTATTGTGGTTCTTGGCTTCATTACAGGTTTTTGGAGAATTTATGGTCCATTAGTTATTAGTTATAAGAGGAGAGTGGCATATTTCTAATTCATGGACCACGTAAAAGATAGGTGTATAATCTTCTTCTTTAAAATTATATATTGGTCATTTTAAAGTACTCTGTCATCAATTTGGTTTTTCAAGTTTAGATTCGAATACTTTTAAGGTTTTGTTAGTTTTCATATTTTCAATTTGCGTTCAATGTGATCTCCATTGTGGAGAAAATTAACAAATCTGTGTTACTTCAAATGTTTGTTATGTCATTTACTGTTGGTCCGGGATGAAGAACCACAACTTATATGGTCATTATGACAGTTTCTCAAGATTTTCACACGCAGCGTAGCCTCCCTCACCGAATTTTAGTGTCATTTTGATACATTAAGTTGCGGAAAATGTGCAGTTGGGGATTGGGGCATACAAGCATATATATCTTATGCTTTTATATGTTGCTCAGCTTTTTCTATGCATAATAAAAAGAGAGACAACAAACAATTCTTCATGAAATGTGAAAACAGAACAATTAATAAGTTTTCTAGTAATCTGGTTTGCCGGACAAAGGCTTTTCAATTCTTCTTCTTTTGTTGTACCGCACCGGCCGCGGCATAGAGAATTAAGTGAATATAAAAAGAACCTCAGTTTTTGGTAATCCAGATATTCTGATAGAGACAACAAAGTTTGCCTTAGTAATTAGATTAGGATATTTGCAAATATCTAAGAACACTGGTTAAATAGTAATGGTCATAATTTCTTTAGACCTGATTAGAAGAAAATGTTTTCGCTTGCTAAGTGTCACCACCATCACCTTAGAGCATTTCTAGTGGCCTCAACAAATTTTACTAGTCAATTTAACTGAAAACCACTTTTTCTCTATTTTAACTATCAATTTTTTTAAAGCACCCCTAGCAGCCTCAGCAAATTAACTATCCACTATCACTATTCCATTTAAATATTATTTTTCAAAAATTTCTTTATTTTTTCTCAAACATTTATATTTTTTAATGTTTGTCTTTTACTAACCATCATATTTTTTAATATTTGTCCTATCCCAATAGTCATGTTTTGAAAATTTTGTCTTTTTTCTAATAGTCATATTTTTAAATTGTTGTCTTATTCTAACGATCATATTTTAAAAAATTTATCTTTTTCTTAAAAATTTGAAATAAAAAAAATCATTTAGAATATTATTTATATTATTATTATTATTATTATTATTATGTGAGTTTTGTCATGGGAGAGGAAGGAAAAAGAAAAAGAAAGGGAAGGAAAAATAAAAAAATAAAGAAGAAGATAAAATATTAATATTTTAAGATTTGATGAGTGAATAGTACTCATCAAATTTGATGAGTACTGTTCACTCATCAAATTTTTTTGGTTAAAGTGTTGAGTCCACTAGAGGAGGATTTTTCACATTTTGGTTAAATTTACTCAACAAAATAGCCAAAAATGCTATTTTGTTGAGTCCATTAAGAATACTCTTAGAGCTGGATTGGGAATGCAAACACGCATGCATTTTGGCCATTTTCAGAATTAAAAAAATATAAAAGTGTTTTTGAAGTTTTTTTGTCAAACATATCAGAGTGTTTTTTTTTTTTTTTTGACATCGATTTTTAGGTATTAAAAAATTTTTTAAGCTTTATTCATAATCCAAAACAGGCTTTTAGCGGGGTAGACTTGCAAAGCTTGTCTTATCGTTGTCATAAGAGTTATAATGTCTTGTTCTGCTATTTAAAATGGGCAAAAATATTTTGTATAAAATAAAATAAAAATTAAAAACAAGAAATTAAGAAAAATCAAAAAAAGAAAAAGAAAAAAGAAGACGCAATTGGTTTTTTAAAAAAATAAAAAGGTGAAAATTCTGAAAAAACATAAACTTAAAAAAATAGGTATTTTGTCATTTTTGGTGCAGAAGATGGAGACTACAAAAACTTTGCTCATTACCAGTGACATTTTGTCACCGCTAATGAGCACAATTTGGCCCGCTATTGGTCAATAGCGACGACATGTGGCTATATATAATATATATATATATAATATAATATATATAATTATAATTATATATATATATATATATATATATATATGCTACTAAAAAGCTATAGAATTGAGACGAAATGAGGCCGCTAATGAGATATATTCATTAGCGGTGACCCTAATGTGGCTGCTAATGATCTATTATTAGCGGCAACATTAGGTCGCCGCTATTGACTCTTTTTTTTTTTTTTTTTTTTTTTTAAGTGGCGACCTAAATGTGACCACTAAATGATATATCTTTTGGTGGCCACATTAGGTTGTGCCACTATTGACCTAAAAAAAAAAAAAACCATTAATAGCAGTTGCTGCTATTAATGTTTTATTTAAAAAAATTAAATAAAAAAAAATTCCTCAAATCAGAAATAAAACGAAAAAGGTGAAAGCATTATAAATAATAAAAAGACTATAGGTAACAGTAAATTTATGAAAGCATCTAGATGCACAAAGTTCAGTTATGAGCCAAAAGGTGAAAGCATTATGAATAATTAAAAAAAAAAAAAAACAAATTTAGATTATAATCGTTGTCTTCTTACCCAACGAAAAAGAAAAGAAAAGAATCATTGACTCAAAAATAGTGCATTTTGTAATAGAAGCCATACTGATCGGTAGTTGTTAAGGAAGCCATGAACATAACATTTTCAAGTTTTAATGTGTTATAATAATGCCTCAATTTTCAGTTATGCAAATTGTTGGTACAGTTTATGATGAGCACCTGTAAAAGAAGAACACGTAAGCGAAGAGCTTGCCGGGGGTACTGGCTGGGAATAGCTCCGATGCTTAAATCAGTAAGCTTATATGATGGTCTGGTAATAATGGACTGTAATTTGATAGCTTGTTCTTGGCATAAAAAATCTTAACCCCTTACCTTGATTCTTCTGGCTTAATTTATACCCTTCTTAACTGTCGTGGGTCTCGGGTATTTCGGGATCGTGCCTTTGGACGTCGTGGTCTAGATTGTGCCTGTCATGCATGATCTTGAAGGATGACATAGTTAATGAAGGTGCTAGGCATTACAAGTGAAGATTAATATATATTAAAAAAAAAAATGGATGAGATAGAGAAAGACTATTACATGGACTATTTTTGACATCTAGAAAATTTATCTACTTCATGACACTAAAAGTGAAGAGCCATTCAAATTCCATTATGCTAGGCTGCACTGCCATGCAGTTTTGCGAATATTGATTAGGCTCAGTGACAGCCAAATTGTTGTTTCTCTTGATGACACAGCTTCTTCACCAAAAGGTCTTAACACACCTGCAAGTTCCTCAAGCTTTTCATGTTTTAGTAAATCTGAACAAATCTCTAGTAATGACTCCAGAGCTTCTGCTCTTTGTCGAGTTTGGGGATCCAATTCAATTCTTGTTTCATCACCATGATCCAAGGTCGACAGCGTACTCATTGATGAGATGTCACTAGAAGCTCCATTCAATTCGTAAATATCTTCTTTTCCTGTTTGCTTACAAGAGATAAGACCATTTTTTTTTGTTTGTAAATGGGGATGCCTCATCAACAGCTCTGCAGCCTAAAATGTAGGGAAAGTTTCAGGACAACAAGTCATTGCTTTCAGAAATATATGACAGAGTTTGGTCATTTGAACTCACTGTGGGTCTGTGGTCAGGGTTCTTTCTTAACATGCTCTTGATTAATGTCTAGCCATGGTTAAGTAGTATGTTTACTGTTGTTGTTGACCATTTAAACTCAATAATCGATCAATCCTGTTGCGACAGTTTTCCTGTTGATGAGCACCGAGACGTAATAACTTGAAAAAAAAAGAAAGAAAGAAAGAAAGAAAAGATATTAGCGAAAGAGCTTACCATTGTATGCCGGCGGGAGATAACTACGTTACTAAAGTGAATAATGTGTCTAGGGAAAAAGCTTCCCGTTTGTAGAGCATAGACTTAGCAAATAGACCTATGTTTACCTAGTAATTAGAGTCATGATTGATCTCCCCAAATCACCGGATTCCGGATTAATTGAGAGATTCCAGAATTCCTCAAGGTTTTGGGGTCTCGGACTCTCGTATGGTAATTCGAGATTCAATATTATTTGATTATTTGATTTACTGTTAATGATTGAGCTTTATCCCCTGCTTCGCATAGCACTCTTAAGATCGTGGTGGCGGACCTGTTTATGGGCTTTATTTAGTCTGTTCGGCCTCTCACATTATATCTGAAATGGGCCTCATGGGCTAATTCTTGCGTCGGCCCAATTACCAGCAAGTCCTTTCATATCTCAATTGAACCTAATAAAGCCTTCTTGTGCTATTGAGCTTCTTGAGAGAAAAGAATAACCGCGTTCCAAGTGTCGTCCAAAACAGAAAGCAATAACCGCGTTTCAAGACTGAAGACTGAAGTCCTCCACTTTCCATTCTGCTTTTCATTTTTCTTAGCTTGACTGACAGTGTAATTTGGATTTTCTTTTTTCTTGTACAGAGTCCAATGCTCGAGCAAAGTGTTGGTTAAGTTATTTGACTATTTTGACTTGTCTATTTGAACCAATATTCTTCTGACTATATTCCACTTCTGTAACTGTAAGGCATATATCACTTGTTGACCCTCATCACCTGCAGAAACATGAAGGATTAGAAATTAGGCAGATAAGCGCTCAGCACTTTGACTAGATAAGGTGCTGTGAGAGTCAAATGACTGATCGTCACCATTGGCCAAGAAGTCTGCTGAAGGCGTTTGACAGCTACAGATCTCTCCATAACACTATGAATCTGCTGACTCTTGAAGTCAAGCATCATGCAACAAATTCAATAGAAAAGCAACTGGCATTGACGAAGAGTACCCTTCCTGTTAGAGTATATTTGGATTACCTTGAAGTTAGGGTTTTGATGAAGATGATGAAGATTAAATTATCCTAAATTTAAGGATTTGATGAGATTCAATCGCCCTAAATTAAAGAATTTGATTATGATTATATTGGATTCAAATCATATGTAGGCTTTATAAATTAAACATTTTGTATTGTAAAGTCATCAATTCAATAAGAGCATAATGTAGGCATTTATGGCTTTAATTTGTGGACGTAGGTCATAGATCAAACCATATAAAATCATTGTATCTATTTTCTTTTATTTCCACCATTGTCTTTATTTTTTATTTGATTATTTTTTTAGTAAGTTTTACACTGGATTTAGGAAAGTGATTGTGAGAGAGAGAGTTTCCTATATTTGTGTTTGGTATGATGTATGACGATTTTTTAGTTTACGTTGTTTTTAATTGAGTAGTTTTTTTTGTGCGTAATGCACAATGTTTATATGCTTAATTGATGGAAGACATTTTCTTTTAAGGTTTCATTAGAACTGAGAAAAGTATATAGAAAAAGACATTTCCTTTTTACTATATTAGTATTTTTCATTTTTTATTTTTTGTTCTTCTTTTCTTCCGTTTTCATTTTTTGTCCTTTTTTTTGTTCTAATTTATATATATTCCTTTTTTTTTATTATTATTATTCAAATTGATTATTTTTTCTTATGTAAATTTTACATTGAATTCAAGGAAATGATAGTGAGAGAGAGTTTTCTATTGTCATTTTTAGTTTGTTCATTGAGTAGTTTTAATTTTTTTTTTTTGTGTTTCCTAAGGGTCCATTTGGGATTGCGATTTCAAAAAGTTTAATTTTAAAAATAGCAATTTCAAAATGTGCAATTTGAAACATGATTTTTAAAAAGCAGTTGTGTTTGGCAAAATTACAATTTGACCTTTAAAATCACAGCTTAGCCTTTTAAAATTGTGTGGGTTTTTAAAAAAGCACTCCCTTACTTGTGATTTGAAAACGCAGAAAATCTGCTTTTTCAAATCGCAAATTTTTAAAAAACGCAATCCCAAATAATCACTTTTTGAGATTTGGTTTAAAATCACAATTTTTATCTATGAAATCGCAATCCCAAATGCACCCTAAAAATAATTTCTTTTATGTTATTTATGAGAAAGAATGAATGATGGTAGAAAGAAAAAAAAAAAAATCTATATTTGACAGGACTTTTTCCTATTCCTATGAATTTCATTGAAAATTGGGAAAAGTATAGAGAAAAGATAGATTTTTTCTATTATATTATTATTTTTCATTTTTTTATCTTTATTTCATGTGGTTATGTTATTTCGTTTTTTATTTTTTTGTCCTTATTTTTTGTTCTAATATATATATATATATTCAAATGCTTATTTTTTTCTTTTTGTAAATTTTACCTTGAATTCAGGAAGATGATAATGAAAGAGATATTTTCCTATCGTTGTTTTAGGTAGGTGGTGTAACAATTTTTTAGTTTACAACGTTGTTCATTGAAAGGTTTTTTTTTTCCTGTGTGTAATGTAAATTGTTTATGTCTTAATTGATGGAAGACATTTTCTTTCGAGGTTCCATTAGAATTAAGAAAAGTATGTAGAAAATACAGTTATTTCTTACTATATTAGTATTTTTCATTTTTTGTAGTTCTATTCTTCCATTTCCATTTTTTGTCCTTATTTTTTGTTCAAATTTATATATTATTTTTTTTTATTCAAATTGATTTTTTTTCTTTTGTAAATTTTACATTAATTCAGGGAAATAATCGTAAGAGAGAGGGTTTCCTATTGTTCTAATTTATATTTTTATATTCAATTGTATTATTATTATATTTTTTTTGGTAAATTTTATATGGAATTCAGGAAATGGTAGTGCAAGAGAGGGCTTCCTATCATTATTTTTGTACGAGGTATAACGCTTTTTTAATTTACGTTGTTGTTCATAGAGTTATTTATTTTTTTGGTACATTTTTTACGTTCTTAATTGATGGATGACATTGGCTTTCAGGATTTTATAATGGATTATTTTTATTTTTATTTTTTAGTTTACGCCTTTTTTTTTTTTGTTCTAAAAGAAATTCCTTTTACATTATAGATGCGGAGGATCATCGAAAGAAAAAATATCTCTATTTGACCAGACTTATTTTTATACCTATGAAATTCATTAATCTAAGAAAGTTTACAGAAAAAGACTTTTTTTCTATTATATTAGTATTTTTCATTTTTCGTTCTTGGTCTTTATTTCCTGAGGTTCTGTTTTTTTTGTTTCCAGTTTTTGTCCTTGATTTTTGTTCTAATTTATATACTTTTTATTCAAATTGATTATTTTTTTTTTATTTTGTAATATTTGCATTGAATTTAGAGAAATGATAGTGAAAGAGAGAGTTTCATATCATTATTTTTTGTATGAGGTATGACGCTTCTTAAATTTACGTTGTTGTTGATTGAGTTTTTTTTTTTTTTTTGGTACATTGTTACGTGCTTAATTGATGGATGACATTGGCTTTCAAGGTTTTATAATGGATTTTGATTTTTTTTTTCTTATAATTTTTCATAAAATTTTATCAAATTTTTATTATGAGTATCTTATTGGTTAATATGAGAAATAAGTACTCTTTGTGATAATATGTATTGTTCATCATTAGGAATACTTTTAAGACTCATTTAGCTACTTATAAAATTGTTAAGGGTTAGGTTTTATGGTAGATATAGTTAAAAGGTTGTTAAATAGGTATCGACATTCTTTTGTTTTCGTTTTTGGTATGAGTTATGATGATGTTTTAGTTTTTGTTCTTTTTTTAGTCTTTTTGTTTATATATATGTAATGCACATTGTTTACATAATTGATTAATAGCATTGGCTTTTAGTGTTTTAATTATAATGAATTTTTTTTTTTTTTTACTTTTACTTTAAATTTTTATGGGGTTTTTATCAAATTTGTTTTTGGGTAGCTTATTAATTAATATGAGAAATAGGTTCTTTGTGATAACATGTTATTTAGATCGTTATGAATATATGTAAGACTCATTTTGATAATATTTTCCTTTATAGTTTCTTTAGTTTTAAACTACATTAATGTGAACAAATATTTAACATGTTTTACGATAATTGATTACTGATGATTGAGTGAGGGGAAGAAAATTGGTTACTGATAATATTTTAAAGACTTTTTGAGTAAACTATAATGAAAAAAAAAACCATGTGCATTGGGCAGGTTATAAGCTAGTTTATAGATAATGAGTGAATATATACAAGTGGAGTTTGATTACAAGCTCCAAAAATATTTGATTACAATCAACCCTTAAATAGAAAATATTTCGATATTAACCTAATATGAAATATGTGAAAAATATATTATATATTATATTTTCTATATATTCTAATAGTTATACCATTTACCGTTGGTCCACGGTGTTATGCCATTTACCGTGGGTTCACGGTGAAAAACCACAACTTATTCCGGACTTGTTTGGGATTGCGTTGGGAAATAGAGCTTTTAAAGTCAAAAAGAGTTTTTTGGCAAAAGTTTCATTTTTAAGCTTTTTCTAAAAGTGCGTTTGGACTATTTTTAAAGTAAAAAGTCAAATAAGTACTTTTAAAATTTTTTACCAAACAGACCAGCTTTTTAGGTATTAAAAGTACTTTTTAAACTCTCTAATACAATCTCAAACAGGCCCTTTGTCATTTGACAGTCTCCCAGGATTTTCATGCTCGACATAGCCTCTCTCACTGAATTTTAGAGTCATTTTGATACATCAAGTTGCAGAAACTTTGCAGTTGGGGATTGGGGCATAAGAAGCAGAAACTTAAGCTTTTCGATGCATAATAAAAAGAGAAAACAAAATTCTTCAACAAATGTGAAAACAGAACAAAAAGGCAGTGCTCAGAATTT